>JADAZS010000143.1:0-130966 GCA_014872975.1 Diaporthe citriasiana | reverse complement strand
TAATAATAATATATCTAAATCTTAAATTATAAAAGAAAAGAATTATCTTATCCTATACTGGATATTTTACTTTATTATAGGTAATTAATATGGTATTATTTAAGAAGTAGAAAGGGTATTAAATAATAGGTGCCGGTAGGGGAAGTTACTATTACTAAAAGGGTTAGATACCGGTAATATATACCATGTTATTATTTCCTTTATATGTAAGCTCTGGGATAAGTAGTTAGAAAGCTGAGCAGATAATGGTAGATAGTTACATATATCAATGAAGGATGCTAAAGGTTGGCTAAACAGTTAAAAAAAAAACACAATGTGGCCGAAGCCATAGGATCATAATGACCACACAAACAGTAACAACTCTGCAGAGGGATGCCCACAACACCGTCAGCGCGGAGGAGCATGGTCGACAGCACCCCTGGACAATTGACGGTCTATGATGGAGAGTCGATAGTTACTAATTTGGTTCATTTACTAGACTAGGCGTACGTGGAAACAAGACAAGCCTTGTTGAGGTCCTCTCAGCTTGAGTTTAGATTTGACCGACAGTGGCAGCTTTGTTGCACAAGCCGTCTCGCCGGTTGTCAACAAGCTGACTGTTTTTATTCGAGGAATTGATTTGCATCTGAAATTATATTTTGTCTCCAGCCTTGCATAGAAAGGAACACAGCGTTGAATTCACTCCCAGACGCATTGCCGCTCATGGACCTTGCCTATCATGGCGACACAAGATCAGGGACTCATGCTCACTTTGATCACATGTCACCCAATGGCGAACAGATGTCCTGGAGTTCGTTCAATCAAGCGAATGAGCGCATCTCGGTCTCGCACTACCAGCCTGAAAGTAAATCCGCGACCAACAAGTCCCGTGGAAACGCTGTCTAGTTCCAGATGCGATGCGAGACTTCGAATCGACTATGCTTGAGTACATTGACTTCTTCTTTCGACAAATTCGGGAGTCTAGTAAGATTTCTTCACCAGTCGATATGTCTGACCATTTGGAGCGCCTGAGAATGGATTTTGTGGGTCTTTTGGCGTTGGGATTCCCCCAAACATGCAGACCGATCCGACTTGTCGTTTCATGGTCAGAGGACTTGGCGTCGGCAGCTACCGCGCCCCCTGTCTTATGCAGTTTCCTTATGAGGTGGCTCAGGTTCCAATATTTGTCATTTATTGCAACATCGTCTCAGCGAGTGGAATACGAGCAGATGATGCAGCGAATGATTCTTAATCGACTTTCTGAGGAAAACAATGCTAGACACGACCTTTACTCTGTTGTTGCTGACCATCTCGACATTAACGCCGCCGAAGGAATCACAAACAGTCAGCTTTGGCCCGAATCCCTATTATTCTTCCCGGCATGCATACCTGGAGGCCAGTCTCGTAGTCGCCAAGGCGATTTGGGCGTTTGACTTCAAACTTGCCCCGGGTGGCAGGTCTAGTGGGGGCGGGCCTCACTCATACTGGGTCTGGGATATCCCAGGCCAATATACCACGTCAGGCTCTCCTCCTTTGTCTGTTCCTGATCCCGCTTCGGGGCGCTTGTTCTGGGCCAAGCAAAAGAGACCGGTTCTCGGATGGTATGAGTACCCTCGGCTGTGTTTAGCCCGACGATTACCCGACTGACGACAATGTACGGGTGGCACTGGTCATCGACGAGGAGTTGGGCTTCGTTGTTACTAGCGGGGTGATCCCAGGCACAGTCTACCCGTATGGCGGGAACGTCTCTGCCTTCATTCCGAATAAGATGACCGCGGCGCAAGAGGCACAGGCGGATTACTGTCACGAAAAATAACCACTACGCTACCTGCAAAAGCGATCGCCTATACAACATAAGAATAGGTGCTTATTATCGTGTGACAAATACATAGAGTACATGCAAGCAACGGATCCGTCTGTGCCACGACTAGTGGCTCCTTTCGGGGGCACTGGTGACACCCTCGAGGTGCTCCAATACTACAACGACGAGCTTACGGCTATGCAGATTGACGTCCACGTCAGCGGTCCGAACATGACGTCGCCAATGGTTGTGGTTGGTAGGAAAATGTGGCTTCATTGTCTAGCTTGTGACTGCCGGTGTCAGTGTTTACTTCAGAGTTTTCCTGGGCTTACTAGTTTGAATCTGTCAGCGAAAGAACACTTTATAGGCAATAATTAGTTTCTGGCCTATTGGTTTGGTGACACAGGTTTAATTTCTGTATATTGGCGCGTATTGGTCAATAAATGAACTAGAAAGACCCCTTCTTTCGATATAATCTCTAGTTTTTAATTTTTCAATGCTTAACCGGACATATGAGAAGCGTAAAATGACTGAAGCTCCAATATTCAGATTATGGTTACTGAAAGTGATTAGCTAAATCCTGATGAAGCAGTCAGGTCCTCTATCCCAAAGTGGAGAAATGTCCAGTTGGGAAACAACCGACAAAGCCCGGAAAAGATTTCCCAGAAGTGCGGCAGCATTTAGGCAGAGATTGGACGGAATATTTTAGCTCTGAACCACCTCGCCATCTTGACCCTCCGAGAATTATGCTTTCCCGGAGGTAGGCGGCTTTGCTCTATGACAAGGCTTGGATTAGCCATGCAGCCCGCTCATTTATGTAAGATGCCTTCCATCTTGGTCCATCGCCAAAACAGGTAGACTTGAGCCAGAAGCTATGAATAAACATCTTGAACAGTTTTCTTGCCTCTACATCAGTGCCATCATTCCGCATCGCAGCTTCAAGCCTCTTCAGCGCGCGACCACGTAGTTTATCCTCGACGATACGTGCGACTGCAGTGGCGGTGGACCATTCCTCTTGATCGTGTCCCTCGACATCGTGCTCTTGTTCCACTCGTTGCCGAAGTAGAAGGGCCGAGTCTCTTGTTGCTGCTAAGTTGTCTGCCTTACAGGAGCCTAGCCGATAAAATTCAAGACGCGCCTCTGCGAGGGCAAGGAGATAATTATAGCTACACGATGTAGAGACATATCTAAGCATACCTGCCAAGATGGGGTGATTCTGAGCAGCAAATGCCACTCTGCCGGGGTCATGGCCGGTGAGCTGGTAAAGAAGGCGGACAGTTGTTTCGGTGCAGTACCAGTAGATACAAGCCGCGAGGGTTTGCTGGTTGGGCCCAAGGTAAGGCGCAATGTCCAATGGTGGTTCTAACATACGGCTGAGACCGGAGGGAAATGTGAGCAGGCCGCAGTCAAGTCGGAAAGTCATGCAGCTGGATTGCTGCTGTCCGAAATCATAAGCCACGACCGGGTCGGCGTCTTGGGTCACCGGTGCCCGTTGCCGCTCCACTCCCAACGGCCTGAGACCCCTTGATGACCCAGTGGAAAGGCTAGAAGCTTCACTGGTGAATAATGAGTGCGCAAAGCTGCTAGACACTGACGATAAGTTCGCTGCGGGTCCTGTTCCCGAATCTCCACGATAGGAAAATTCGCCAGCAAGACCAGCCGCTTCGGCGACTTTATGAATTGCGGAGCGGAGAGCCGTCGGGTCGTCACTTTGTGAGACTTCCACCATATCCATGATCACATTCTTAAGCCGTGAATTTTCTTCTCGTAGGTTACGAAGCGTTGTAGCTTGTCGAACACGAAATGCTCGCTGGGAAATCTTGGCCCGTTCCCTCCGACGCTGCCCTTGTTCGTCAGCTCCCCCAGGATTGCAGCGAGCAAGGAAAGGCTTACCTTCAATTCAGCCTCCGCGTTCTCCATCTTGGTGCCTTCTTGTGATCGCCGACGCTCGCTTGTATGTGTGTGGCGTTGTTGCGTAGAATGACTAGCCCGGTGCAATGAATTGCCGTGTATCAAGACCAAGTCTGGGCATCGAGGCTCGACTCTGGGCTTGGAGCTGTGGTGAGACGGGTCAAATTCGCCTCCGACCACGTAACATTCGTAGGATTAGTCATATTGGGCGACCCAAAAACTGTGGAGCCGTCAAGACGGAGAGTGTAAGTCAGACATGTAGGGATTCGGTATAAAGATAAAAGAACTGTCTATTACTTCCGCTATGACCTATACACCTGCAAGAATGCATGATTGGGAAGCCCCAAACTACTGTTATTATTGCGTTGCGAAAAGTGTGCCGACCATGCCGGAAAATATCCTCCAAACTCCCTACCAAATCTACCACCGCAGATCATACGCGGCTATTGATCCGACCCAACCAGCGCTGTCGACCAGGTCGAAATCCGCAGTTGTGACTGGTGCGGGATCAGGCATCGGAGTCAGCATCGCAGTTTCACTGGCCAAGTCGGCCGTCTCATACATAGCCCTTGTCGGGCGCCGGGAGCACGCTCTTCTGGAGACCAAGCTTGCCGTCGAAGCCGTCTCTATCAGTACCAAAGTCTATACCTACGCACTGGACATTACCGACCTGATCGCGGTAGAGAATGCGCTCGATGCATTCGCTCGAGAAAGTGTGAGTGGCGTCGTTGATATCCTCGTCGCCAACGCGGGATCACTGGGGCCTTTGAGCTCAATCAGGGGCGCAAATCCGGCGGAATGGTGGAACGGGTTTGAGACAAACGTCAAAGGCAATTTCAATCTTGTCCATTCATTTCTTCCGCGAGCCAGCGAGTCATCCGCAATTATTCATCTGACATCGGCTGTTGTCCATGGTCCGTATTTCCCAAATGAGTCCAGCTACTGTGCTTCCAAGACCGGGGCAGCGAAATTCTTCGAATACGTGCATCACGAGAACCCGGAGGTTTTCGTGCTTTGCGTACAGCCTGGCATCGTGGCAGAGACTGGTATGTCTCCTGGCTTCGAAAATATCGCGAAAGGTTTACAGATGGACATGGGTAGTCTGCCATGGGACGATGGTAAGTCTGACTGCGGAGTGATGATCGATTGTTTCAATTGCTGATTGCGATTACTCTTTTATCCAGTCGAACTACCCGCGGACTTTGTGGTGTGGGCTGTGAGCCCGGAAGCTCGCTTTCTCAATGGCCGTTTTGTGTGGGCGAATTGGGATGTGGGCGAGCTGAAAGATGACAAGGGCACGATCTTGGCTAACCAGCACAAGTTCACCTTGGGCTTGATTGGAGGTCCTGGTTGACGAAACAGTGATAATTCTGCCTATACCTCAGCAACGACAGCTAAGACCAGAAAGAACAACATAAATGATACGTTACGTAGGTAGCTGGACTCAAGCCTTTCCAGCACCCAAGTTACTTAAGACTCCCATGAACCATATTGGCGGTCCAAGAGCCCTTGATCAACCCGGACTGAGCATCTGGGACATCCCCAGATATGACGGCCCTACATTACATGACTTGTTTCTTCCAAATTCCGTCCTGTCCGTGTTCCCATGTCAACTCGTCTGAATCAGGCCAAGTCGAAGTACTGTCCCATCTGGTAGATGAACTCGTCCGCCTCATTCTCAAAGACTGCATCCCAACTACTCATCTCCGGATCCCACTGCCAACACCGGCCTCTGCCCCATGTTGACAATTTATTGTGGTGGAAGAACACCCCGAGGTCTTTGCGCTGATGCTGCCGAACAGCGTGTTGCAGCTTTGTTGCAACATGGCCTGAGAAGTCGGTGCCGGACACCACGAGAGTTGCATTGTCCTTGTACGTGTTAGTCATCTGTTACTGATCTTGAAGTGATGCTTTCTGGAACAATTCTTTTTATAAAATGAAAAAAAAAGGGGGGGGGGGCGGAAGTCAGGGATCTGGGAAAAGAAGAATGGTACGAACATAGCTCGGCACAAACTGGTAGGAACAAGACCTGAATGAACAAGGCGGCCCGAAGCTAGCCTGCACATCATGAACCGGGTTCCCAAGGCGCAACTGGAATCGGTACGACCCTGTATTGAAGTTCCAGGAAAAGTCGACCATCTCAATCAGTACTGTCGTGATATTTGGCGTGTTCGGCAACATCGTGATAAGGCCTTGGGCTAGGGCTGTGCAGGTTTGTTTGTTCATCGCTTCAAGCTCTTCGTCAGACTTGTCCCAGCTGTACACCTCTCCGAGCAAGACTAGTGTCTTGAGGTTCGGCCAGGCTATCTTGCCCGCCTCAACGAGAAACAGAGGCAGGTCAGTTACTCTCTTCAGGTCAAGCCGCACCAAGCTATTGTGCCAGGAGTGCGGAAATGCCGCAAGACAATCCGTGGCTGGCATCCAGACCTTCCATGTGTGGAGTTGATTAGACCATTGTAGATCTGGTAGGAGCTCCAAATGCGTCAAACTTGGCTGGATGGTTCCCAGTGTTGTGATGGAGTCTAAGACACTGTATTAGCAAAGTCTTCGACAGTAATCACAGCATTCATTCCGATATCCATGCGGGAATGATTTATTGCATCAATACTTACTGCTTGCTTGTTCCAATGAGGTCTTCTCGTCATCCAACAACCTCAGATTGAGGTTGACATGACGGACATTTGGCAAGCCCTGGTAGAGGCAAAGGGAGCTTGAAGGGTGCAGCACCGGTTCGACCGCCGAACTGGCCACTTCGTACAGGGCTCCGATTATAGGCACCTTAGGGAGGGCCCCAAAGCCGCCAGAGATATCGAAGCCGAGCGAGGAGTGGATCCAGACCATGGACACATCGAGTTGTACTTGGATAAGACCCTGCCGTTCCCTGTCCAGGGGGTCCCAGTCTTTCATGATGTGTAGAAGTCGTGCGATTGAGTTTCCGACCATGTGTTCCGGTGGGACTTCGTTTGTACCGTCCGCATTTGAAATGAGCAACTTGATCGTGTTCAATCTTCCATGTCGCTTGCTGCAGATCTCAGCGAAATTGGAGAGGGCGCAGGGTGTGATGGTGATGAAGTTGAACAGACGCATCTCAATGGCCCGGTTCCACTCATAATTGATTGATGAAAGGGGGGAGATAAATGGTGTCGCGATTTTCTGGTGCCAATCATCCTGGACGGACTCTTGAAGAGTGGCTTGGATAACTTTTTCGATGATTATAAGCCGGATCTCTTTTGGTAGCTCGGGGAATTTGGGAAATGCCATGCTCGGCCGTGACAAGGCTAGAGTATTTGCCATTTTTGAGTGGATATGACAATGTGTTATATCGGTTGTCAACACCCGTTGTGGTGATGGTGAGGCAAGAGAAGATAATGGAGACGTGTTCGCACAAGGTTCTTGGGTTCTTATTTTCTCTCCATAGGTACCAGATGGGTCTTAAATGGCTCAGCAGTGGAAGTGAATTATTTATGGCCCAAGGAAAGTGAAAAATAGTTTAGTCACTTGGAATGGTGAAGTACTCGATGCTCTGTGAAGTACTACTCGGCGGGGTGATCACGTCTGTGATGGCAAGGAATCTATGGATTAACCCGAGCTGTACACCAAACCCAGACGTTCCTCTGTTGGCGTCAGGGGGCATTGTCGTTTTTAGTCCGTACACATGCTCTTTTGGATCATTAGGGAGTCCCTTCACACAGTAGCAAGACCTAGCTTTGGATAACTTATCATACAATGCCGACAACAGTACATTTGTGAATAAAGTTGTTCATAAACCTCAGGCTAAAGGCATAGATAGGCTCAAGGACGAGGCTAGTTGAGACCAGCCTCTAGCGGCGCTGTAGTTAGACCAGCGTCACAAGTAGCGGCCTACATCAGTTTGGCTATTGGGATCTTATAGCGGCTGCTAGTCAAGTGGTTACAGAAGGCGAACTTACACCAAAATCATGTCTCCCGCCGGTTTCTGGGTTCATGGCAAGTCCCGAGCAGTGCGAGTCAAGCTTTAAGATGACATATGTTATGGCTGAAACCAAGTTACTTGAGCGGCTGGTTCTCTCTATTGGTTTGATTTTAATGAACCAAGCCGGAAGCCTCGGTCTGATGGCTATTTTATGTGTGTATAGACATGCATTCTAGTGCAGCATGCCTGAATATGGGGACAAGGGGCACCCTCTCCATTTGCGCACGAATCTCATTCACGACAACATAACCATACCTAGGTAGGCAATGCCACATGCGTAGGATATTGCACTTCTGTTGTTTTGAGAAATGAGCGTCAGGTGATGTGAAGGTCGTTTTTTACAACTCGAATCTAACACTTCATGAATTCACTCGCCTCGTCTTGGGTTCTGAATGATGTCTCGTTCCGGTTGGCCCACGGGACCAAAGACGTGATGCTCCTCCAAAATTCTAGTAAGTATCACATTTGGTGCCTCAGGATACTCTCGGCCTTACCTGCAAAATGTTGACTCATATCTCCGCTTTTATTAATTTTGACAGCATGCCTGCTTCTTCTGTCACCGCCACGTTGTCTTCCAACAACGTATTCGGCTCTCATAGATGTTGACCAGTTTAGTTAGTACTTTCCATCATATGCGATTCGCGGGGCTAGTGTAGTCCCTTGTTGCACTCTTGTGTAGACGTCAATTGTACGGCTCGTGACGTTGTGCGGAATGGAAGCTTTCTTGGGTTTTGGAAACGGGCGCAGCGATCCTGTTTGAACAAGTACCTTAGAAGAGTACAGAGAGCTGGACTATGCCTTGATCTTTGAATTACAGTTTCAATTTCAACTGCGCTGACACTGTCCTATTCTGAACAAAGCCCTCGACCAGCTCCACGACGTGCTCAGCGCAACCGTAGGAGCCTTGGTAACCCAACCCAGCATGCCCATAGTTCTGGATGACCAGCGTGCCATCGTGCAAGGTAGTCGAGTCGGCTTCGACTCTCACACCAGAGTTTCTATATGGTCGCAGACCGACACATGACGGAATAATCTTTACATTGTCAACACCCTTGCCATTTGTCATCTCTGGCCGTAGGGCCACATATATCTTTTGATGATGCGATGGGTGGTTTCAAGGTCGGGGTTTGGATCTCAATTGCGCTTCTGATGTGTGCCGCCGAGTACTATGCCTCCTCCCGCAGCTCTTGTCATAACGTATGATACGTCATCTGTATCGTCATCTGTGCCGGGAATATTGTAACATAGAAGGGGACTTATTCTCCACAAGCACAATTTGTCCTCAAATGTGGTGTCACATCCTGGTCTTGAATGCCACCAAGTGACTTTGCACCCAAGCCACTTGTGTTTATGATGATGCTTGCTTTTGCGCCGGTGTGATTCATCTGCTTGAATTCGCTGACGTGGGATATGCTGCCACGTCGGAAAAGAACGCCCAATGCTCTGCATTGGCCAACAACCCACAGCAAGTAGATAGCGGTGTTGATGCAGATACCGGTGAACTCGCAACCGGAGCTCACGCCGTTGGGGAGCTTGTCTGCAGAAAGCTTGTAGTAGTCGGGAAACAGACGTCTGTACCAGGGATCGAGCACAAACATCGAGTTGAAAGAAGTTACTCCGCTCTGAATATCTTTGTCACGGCGATAGATGTGACTACCTACCAAATGATCGGCATCAGCTAGCTAGAGCTCGTAGGATTCAGGTTTATACGTTGGAAGTGTATGCTAGCTTCAGGGACGTTGGCTGCCGAGTTCGATATCGTGGGCCATGATCCTCTTTTGAGAACTATTAATGACCATTTTAGCGTAACATGTCCCCTGAAACGGTGGTGGTGTTGGAGGCTCACGGCTGGAAATTGGCGCCAGCCCATGGTGAAGCGTAGTTGGCGCTGTAGTCGCCGGGTATATGCTTTGCAACCACTGTGATCGAATATCCTGGTAGCCTTGCTAATTGCAGGGCTGAGGTCAGGCCAGACACGCCAGCACTGATAACCAAGTCAGCTGGTCGGATACGTGTTACTAAAAGATGGCGGCGGATGCTCACCCTAGAACTACGATGTTGACCGGCGTTTCCGAATACAAAGGTCTGCTAAAGAGGCGCTTGCTGATCTCAAACGCAATGCAAGCCCGGCAAAAGAATAGTGTTTGCCATTATAAAACCTGTCTGTCAACTCTCAACTCACAAGGTGAGAGTGGACCCATGTCTATTCGGGCAGTCCAACCCGTTCAGACGGGCCATTCCGCTCAGGTCATCTACAAGAGATCGGACATCCGCTGGCCCGGGCATGACTTGTCACTGCGCTCAACTCAATCGCGTTCTACTTGTCGGCAACGATCTCCGCATGTGACCAAAAGTAATACGGTTACAAATCACGAGGCTTGCTCACTAGATCGATATAAATGTTCATTCATAACAGCCCAGGGAAAGTCAAGCCGACCATAGACTCCAAGAGGACTGGGAAAGGCGTGCAGTTAAGTCGACAAGGCATCAACATCGGCTCACCATCTTGTCTCGAAACTTCAAGAGGTCTACTCCATTAAAAACGAAGCAAGCGCAGCTCCTATAATCTCGCCTTGTCGGATGAGACTCCCTGACTAATAAGAGATGCACAGTGATTTGTTGCGGATCGCATTTGCATTCAGACCCCTTTCACCGTTAGCAGCAAGAATACATCCTAGACATCGCACGATTTGGCCAGCCAACATTGAACATCATGGCTACTTTCGGAGTTGCAACTTTTCAAACACTTCACCTCTCGCGTTATCATTTGACACGCGGGGACAAGTGCTGTTCGCTCAAGAACGCTGAAATACCTGTAAACAACGAGGGACTTCGATCATCTTCGAATCCCCCGGCCACGCAGTCTGCCACATGTTATATGACCGATCCTAGAGTTATGCTTCTACCGCAAAGCATACCAAGACAATGAAGACAAAAAGGACTCTGTCCATCATCTGCTGCCATGCCGACGGCGAGGTCGGATACGTCATCATCGGCGGCGTCCTCGATATTCCGACGACACCGATGCACAGGAAGCTCTTGGTGTTCACGGACAAGCACGACGGCCTCCGCAAGCTGTTGCATTATAAACCAAGGGGCCGGCTAGATATGAGTACCATGATCATCACAGCACCCTGCGACCCAAGGGCGGATGTGGGCTTCTTGATCATGGCTCCCGGCGACTGGGTGTCAATGTCCGGGTCCAACACAATTTGTACGACTACCGGTAAGTACCATTCTTCTCCTGTCACGGAGCCCAGTCTTTCAAGTTTGGATTGTTCCAGAACACAACACTTTAGGCTCCGTATCAAGACTAATGTTATGCTCAGTGCTTCTGGAAACGGGAATAGTGCCCATGGTATAGCCGGTGACGGTGCTCAAGCTTGATACTGCGGCTGGCTTGACCACGGCGACGGCGGAATGCGAAGATGGGTCTTGCAAGTCTGTAGCCTTCGACAACGTGCCAGCGCTCGCATGGGCGCTGGACATGGAGATCTGCGTCCGAGGAGTTGGAAACGTCCTTGTTGACATTGCATACGGCGGTCAGTGGTATGTGGTAGTCAATGCCACCGCTCTCGGCATAATACTCCCACTATCGAACGATTCCAAGCTCATCGATCTGGGGAAATCAATCAAGCAGACAGTCTTGGATACTTGTATGCCAGTGCATCCCGAGAACCCTCTTGTCAGGGGGATCAATAACGTCATCATCACGGATCCGTTGTCAGAGGCTGTCGACGGTCTCTCCGTCAAGCATGCAGTTATCGTCACTCCAGGCAGGTTGGACAGGAGTCCGTGTGGAACTGGGAGTTCTTCGCGTCTGGCGATCATGCACGCAAGGAAGCAGATCAAAGTGGGACAGAGCGTCACGTTCAGAAGCATGATCGACTCCATGTTCGTGGGGACCGTCAAGGCCATGCAAAAGGTCGGCTCGGTTGAAGCTGTTATATCTAATATCAAAGGGCACGCCTGGATCACAGGAACCAAACAGGGAGTCCTCGACACGGATGATCCTTACCTTGAAGGCTATGTATGCTTTTATAAGATGGCTTCTATGCCGTACTGCTGTTACAATTCCGTTACAGATGGCCATGGGGTCAAGATGTTCTAGGCGCTTCCGTTGACCAGTCTCCCAGGGTCGGCTATGATCAGGGGCTTTGCCGCAAGCAGGGAGGGTACAGACGTGAATGGACACTTCACGAGTCAGCCACGTTGAGGGAGCCGCCGGCATAACTTTCCTCTTTTCCTACGCAGTCCGGGGGCACCTGGGATCATCTGGAATCTGGAAGCTTGGTCCGACAATGTCAACGTAATTTCGGACGCTTCTACTCGGTTAAGATCACTCACCTGTTATAAGAGGCTTTTTTTCCACTTTTACCCCAAGCTCTATCGCTGACATTGACCCCAAATGCGATTTGCCGACATGAGTGAGGAGTGTTTGCTGTGTCCACTGCAAACATTGAACAAACTGTTGGCCGTCTCATCCTGGCTGAGATGTTATCTCTGGAGAGGATAAACTCGTGGCAGGGCCTATTTTGATATCATTTTATGGGTTACCCCAGGAAATCCCGCATTAGCGGATGGGGTACATGAGAACAGGCTGTAAGAGACAGGTATAAAGTTGACCGAATTCCAAGAGATGGGACCCGCGGACTAACGGTTCTCGTCTTCAACTTTCAGCCTTGTGTACTATTCTTGGAATCATCGCGCTATTCCACTCAATCGCTCCTTTTATTGCGAATTCCGGCCCAGTCAGAGAGCTCGGCATACAATGTCGTGCGAAATGTCCTTTGAC
Organism: Diaporthe citriasiana; assembly: GCA_014872975.1. Taxonomy (NCBI): domain Eukaryota; kingdom Fungi; phylum Ascomycota; class Sordariomycetes; order Diaporthales; family Diaporthaceae; genus Diaporthe; species Diaporthe citriasiana. The sequence goes on along the minus strand of JADAZS010000143.1, from coordinate 118,528 downwards.
CATGAGCACCGTGAAAACCCACTGCTGTTGTAACAAGGCGACGTCGAAGCAACTACTAGCAGCATTCCAGCTTGCAGAATTTAATCCTAACTTCTTAGTAGCTGCAGTTATCTTAGTTGCTATAACATTCTCACAGGGTGTACTCCGTAATGTTATCCAAAGAAAGCTAGTTGTACTAATCTCAACTCTTATTCAGTTTAAGCTGATGTGACTTCTTAAAATTATTCTTCCTATTGTGCGAATTACTGTTTTGTTGTGCTAATACGCATCATGAACGGCACTTCCAGACGGCACTTTAAGACCCCACAGCCCCCATAATTTCTCAAAGCTGCCATCAGAACTGGATCTTGGCGAACCTGGACGGAAGTAAAGTTCATCCCAGCTCTTCCAGGGGGAGATCGTAGGGTTGCATGATTCTGACGCTAGTCCCCGATGGCATGTTCCTTGCAGGTCGACATGCAGGTGCGGCAGGGCGAGCTCCCAAGGGGAAAAAATTGCTACCACCGATGGACCAGTACCATTTTTTCAACCGTGTTGATTTATCTCTTGCGAATACCCTCATCCGCAATTCTCATTCCAAGCTCCTCAACCCTTGTGTTTAGTCAACAACATGAGCCAGACGATCCTCAAATCACAGCCGCGCATTCTCGTCGCAGGCGCCGGCATCGGGGGTCTAACAACAGCGCTCACACTGCACGCTGCCGGCTTCACAGACATTCACATTTTCGAAGCCGCGTCATCTTTGACGAGCCTCGGCGTCGGCATCAACGTCCAGCCCTCAGCAGTCCTGATTTTACGGAACCTTGGTCTTCTCGCAGCTCTGGAGAAATCCGGTGTTGAGACACAAGAGCTGAACTTCTACAATCGGCATGGTGACAGCATATTGAGCGAACCACGGGGCAAGCACGCCGGATACACAGTACCACAATTTAGTGTTCATCGGGGGGAGTTCCAACTTCTCCTCCTAGAAGCTGTAAAGGAACGTCTCGGCAACGAAAGAATCCATTTGGGACATGCCTTGGGGTCTTGGGATCAGATCGACGGCGGAGATACCATCACTGCACACTTCGTCCGCCGCGAGCGGCCGGCACGAGCAGTCAACGGAGCCGGAAGTGCAAACATACAACCCTGCGGAGGGCCCCTAGAGATTCCCAGCATGAGTGCCTCCCTGCTCATCGCAGCTGACGGTATTAACAGCACAGCTCGTCGCCTGCTCTACCCAGATGAGGGGCCGCCACGTTTCTCTGGTCGTATTCTCTGGCGCGGCTGCACCGAGCGGGAACCATACCTTACCGGCGCAAGCATGATATGGGCAGGCCACGCAAACCAGAAGTTCATTGCATACCCCATAGGCAAACGCGGGTTGAACAATGAGAAGTCACTGGTTAACTGGATCGCCGAGCTGCGGGTTCGCGAGGAGGGAGATCCAGACACAACCCCGCCAGTCACAGACTGGACCAAGTCCGTGGACAAGAGCATATTCCAGGGCCCATTCGAGGGTTGGACTTGCGGTGGTCTCAAGATGGTGGAGGACTTGATAGAGCCGACGGAACATGTCTTTGAGTTTCCGATGTGCGACCGTGAGCCCGTCGAAAGATGGAGTTTTGGCAGGATGACTCTGTTGGGTGATGCTGCGCATGCGATGTACCCTATCGGCAGCAATGGTGCCACTCAGGCCATCATTGACGCCGTGACATTGGCTTCGTGTCTTTCTGAGAATGTCGACGATATATCAGCAGCGTTAACAAAGTATCAGGAAGCGAGGCTCCCACCAACAGCTAAGATAGTCTACGCGAACAGAGCAAACGGGCCGGATCACGTGTTGCAGCTTGCCGAGGAGAGGTCGCCTGATGGTTTCGAGGATGTACACAATGTGATCCCGAAGGAAGAACTGGAATCCATCGGCGCAAAGTACAAGGCTGTCGCTGGGTTCGAAATGGAAGCCGTCAACTTAAGGGCAAGAGAAACCGAGAACTTGGCGACCAGATGGGATTGAACTGCAAGGTTTGGTCATCTGGTCATGGGTCAGCGATGTCACATCTCGGCGTTGGCAAAGCCTTAACAAGATGTACAATTTTATAGAGACGTGCCATCGCTCATGAGGCCAAACCAAAAATAATATGAGCTTACAACAAGGCTCAGCCTGATACTGCACTGGAAATGGTTTCTGAAGCCCGAGCGCGCGTTCAGGTATAGCCAACTTCGAGTCCCGCCATCTACGATTCAAATTTCGGTATTGTTTACAAATACCAAGTGGCACGCCCTTGCCGTCGAGCGGGTCTGAGGTGGGAGATGAAGTGACTTAAACCACTGCTTGTGATGATCCGTTTCTGGGGCAATTGTGTTGTTGTGAATACCAAGTGACGATCCATTCTGGCTGTGTGTAGTGCCCTAAGTATTGCTGCTGTGTACGATTTGTTTCGTTGGACCCACCCCCGGGCTGTCGGGATATCATGACCCGAAGCCACGACGACTTAAAAAGCTGCATCAACCATTCTCATCGATCTACTAGAGCCGACTTGTACCACACGCACGACCTTACCTTCCCTTTACTTCGACGCCTTATTTCCAGCCATCGAAAATGCCTGCAATAACTGGCGAAGCAGCAGGTTCTCTCCTTGGCGCCCAGGGTGCCAAGTCATTACGAGGTGGCCCAGCAGGGGCCGCCTTTGATCTCGAGCAGCCGGATCAACATATTGGCACTGCGGTGGTCACCAGCGTCTCATGTCCTTGGCTTTATTGCTTCCATCCGCCGACCAACACATCATCAAAGCCGCGTAGCGTGCTGATCCTTGGTGGTGGCGGCTATGTGCAACTCATGGTGGGAAGGGAGGGCCTCGCCGTTGCAAAATGGCTTGCAAGTCTCGGCTTCTATGCTTTCGTTCTGGTCCACCGATTTCCGAGTGCTGAGACGCTACCTCAAGCCCCGGTGGACGATGCTCGTCGCGCTTTAGTGATGATGAAGCAATGGAGTCAGGAATTGATCGGACGGGAATGGAGTAGCCTCGGTGTCTGTGGGCTCTCTTCTGGGGGGCATCTTGCCGCTTCTCTTCTCGCAGAATACCCCCAATCCTGGACCCTAGAGTCATCCGATTTGCCACCCAGACTTGACTTCGCCATCATTGGGTATGGGCCCATATCGACAAATGCGAAGGGCCGAACCATTGTCGCGGATAAGCCACCGCTTGAGCCCCCGGAGAAGCAAGAGCTTTACGATACTGTGCAGCCAGATGTGCAATTGAGTGCCGGGGCACCGCCGACCTTCATAGTATACTCTGGCAATGACCCAGTAGTCCCGGTAGTCAACGCCTACCGGTTGGCGGAAGGCCTCACCCAGGCCGGGGCCCAGGTCGAGTTGCATGTCTTTGCAGATGCTCCTCACGGTTTTGCTCTTGATACGAAGGATATGCCGGTCTCCAAGTGGCCGGAACTCTGTGCAGCGTGGATCAAGCAGATTATCTGAGTAGCTACTTGTGAAAGTCCATATCTCGGCTTTCCGGGCACAGCAAGGGCTCTCAGTCTCTTTGATTACACCCAAGTGACTGAGAAACTTTTGCAGTCTTGTCTATGTTGTATCACATCGCACACTGAAGTATTAGTCACAGGGGACCTGGAGCTTTCAGGCTTGTGAATTAATGTGAGCGCTGTCAAGAGTACAACCGTCTGGCAAACGTTGGAAAATAGCTCATAACACACAAATTCACTCGAAGGTGGGTTACTCATTATTGATATTGCGTGAAATATTTTCAGTCCTAGAGACTGCAATGTATCCGGTTAATGAGTAGATTCACCCCATAGAATAAGGACGCACAGCTTTGACGTTGGAAAATCTGTATAGAGTCTACCCTCAGGTGGCTTCCTTGCGTTGTAGCGTGTGATAATTGAGAGTCTGTCGCGTCTCAGCAATCGTGGCTCCTTGGGTGATCAATTCCTGGATGTCATCCTCAGTCTTTTCGATCCTGGCTGCCACCTAAGCTACTTCACGGGCTCGGCTTCGCGGAACAGCCACGATGCCGTTCGCATCAGCAACCACAATGTCGCGAGGGTTAACGCTCACCCTACCCATGCTGATAGATTCATTGACGCCTCCCACTTGCACACGATCCTTGCCGATTCACATCCAGCGTCCGGCGCTAAAGAGGGCATAATTTTCGATCAAAGCGCGGTTAACGTCGCGACATACACCGTATTCCTCGCAGACCCGAAGACGAGGCATTGAAAAGGCAGTGGCTTGCTGATCTCTTACAAATGAGCGATCGTATGAGGTCTATGCATAGAAAACTTGTGGAAGGACTTCGCAACCGTCAGACACCCGGGTCTTGGGGCCACATACTGACCGATGTAAGTAACAGCGGCCGAATGTGAATCATTCTTAGTCAACTAACGACAGATCCCTGGATTGGCATTTTTTCAATGACCGGCCTCCATCCATTAAGATCCGCAGACTCAGAGAGGAATATCACGTGTACCTCCTGCCTTCCGGCAGGATTTCCGTCACCGGCTGTTCGTTCCGCAAAAGTTGACCACAATCCTCGGATATGAGGCTGACTCTCTTTCAATGACGAAAACCAACGTGGAATATGTTACGGAGGCTTTTCACAAAGTAATTGTTCGCCCAGGGCCTTGTGCGTAGTTCTTCGAGAAGCCAGGTGGCCAATGGGGTGGTTGCCTAAATCACCTGAGCATCATAAGACCAGTGATCAGGATGTTATCCGAAGGAAGCTTTTCCAGTCAATACATCTCTTACATGGCTCGAAACCTCTATAACGATATTCCAGATTTCTTGAGTGCCATCATACAGCTGGAAAATAAGTTATAAGTCGTGTTACCTCATCATGACATTCTTGTATACATGAAGATGAACAACAGAGACTTGGGCGTTTGTTCACAACTAAAGTTTTTATCTACTACGGTCGTCTCATTCATTTCAGAGCTGCCTCTCCTAACTTCACGGCTTTTTCTATGTGCTGCCACATGGCTGGCGGGTTAGAATACATCGGGAAGTGTCCACTGTCTGGAATCCTAGCCACGCCAACCCCAGCGGCGGCTAGCTCATGCATATAAGACAGCGAATCGCACTGCTCTCCATACATGAAGCTAGAGATACATGGGAATGGTAGCGCCAGGAACTTTGGAGCAGATTGCCTTTGTCAGACAGTTCAACCATGGAAGAGAAGATGGGGCGGACAGATTCGGCCCGAGACTTGAGCCGAAGGCTGGTCGCGTACAATGAAATGCCGTAAATGGGGCGCGGGCGGTGCGCTCGATGAAGTTGTCGAAAAATACTCTATCTTCTGACGCTGGGTAATCGAAGATCTGTCGGCTGCGAAAACAGTCCTCGGGCGCAAGGTTGCCTTTGATGTTGGTGAAGCTCAGCTCCCGTCGGGGATGCTTGTGCGCAGCGATAGTTCCAGGGATGGATGGATGAGCTTCCAGAATCCCTCAAGGTTTGACATGCCAACACAATCCAAATGCGACCCGCGAGCATGCTCTTTACAGTTACTATTCAACCAGGTAAGCATGTACGAATTGTCCCATTCTTTCGCACAATAGCTAATCAAATGGTCTTAAAGTTGGTTGTACTCGCCACACGACCGATCCTGCTGCACTTGCTCAGGACCCGTATGTTGCAGCCACAAACAGAACCTGACATTCCCGAATCCGCTCTGGCGCTCTCCGAGGCCTCCGTGACGTGTGCTCGTCACTCGTACAGCCTACTGACTGACAATTGGACTAAAGGATCCCTGATGGTGTTCGACTATTTCGACACGCAATACATGTTCCCCACCGGGACGATTCTGGCCATCTCTGTACTTTGGGAGAGGGACTCGTGTTCCAGGGACAGGGATCGGCTGGAATGTGTTGCTCAATTCCTCTTACAGCTGAAGCTCAACGGCAATCTTGCAGCAGCAGAATATTACCAGCATATCAACGCCACAATTCCTTTGTTAGAAGCAAGGCAGTCAGAGTTGAGAAATCGAGACAGGCCGAATGCAATGCCTGGCACTGCAGAGACCTCTTCATTTGGGATTACATCTGCCCAGGGTCATTCGGACCGAAGAGTCGCAACAGAAATCATGCTCTCTGAGCCGTTCTTTCAGGACCTTCTGGCACAGCCGGCGACAGATCTCCGATTCGTTGATCAGGCGAGCTTCATGGATGTCGACCCCAGCCTCTACTGGTCTAACACAGCTATTTGAGACCCCAAATACCAAGAGCGAATCCAGAAGGTTGAATGTGAGAACCATCCACATTGCAAACCTAGTCATTCAGGGCCGCCGTTGTTTGCGAATAACGCATTTGTATGTGTGCATCATCGATCCCGGTCGGCATGGAACCAATGGACATGTCACCGTTGCGTTTCCGCCTTTGACAGCAACAGGTTGATAACAAAAGGATTGATCTATCTATGTAAACAGCAGTCGCTTGATTTAAAAAAAAAGGGTAAAGCAGGAAACAATTCCTTGGCTCGGGTATCAGTATTTACACTCCAAAACAATCAAAAGAAATCAATCTTGACGCATCACCACATATCGTCGAACCGAGTAGACCTTCTGCCCGGCCTGACCCGATCTCTCAGTCTTGCAAGTCTCTCCTCCTCTGCTCTCCTTTCCTCCTCGATCCGCTCCCTATCAAGTCTCTCCCTCCTGAGTTCATCCATCAGTCTCTGGTCTGCCGCCCTCCGTCGTGCATCCCCCTCCTCCTTGGCAATCCTCTCATCGGCGCGTCTTTGCCGCTCGCGCTCGGCAACCCTAGCAGCAACTTCCTCCTCGAAGACAGCGTCGGCCTCGAGTCGCTTCCTTTCATCTTCGATCTTGGCGAGGTGGTCGAGCAATCTCTGCCTCTCGAGTTCCGCCTTAGCTTGCTTGACCTGTTCTGCGCGCCGGGCTTCCTCATCAGCAGACCTCCTTTGTTCACGCTCAGCAGCGAGACGTATGCGTTCGCGGTACTCCAATTCGTGAATCTCGTCTTCCAGTTGGTGTCGTTCGCGTTCAGCTCGGTGTCCAACCTCGGAGGCCACATTTTCCCGGATGTCCCTTGTCCAGTGTCCCAGGCACTGGCGGATATGGTCGCGGCCCCCTAGTCGAGGCTCTTTGCATCCTTTTTCAATGCAAGAATGGGACCGGCAGAATCCATTGCGGTGGATAACCTCGTGAGAACACTTGTCATGGCGGCAGCAGTGTTCACGGCAGTATGGCGACGAAGGCAGCTGGCCGGCGTTGCAAGAGCTGTGGGCGCAGGCATGGGCAGAGCAGAAGCCACCTGTGGTCTTGGCCTCGTGTAGACACTTATCAACGGAGCACTCATGAGCAGAGCAGTACTTGGCGCTGCGGCTCTTGATGTCGAACTTGCCCTGGTGGCAGCCGGAGCTGTGGCAGGTGTGCTGTTTGCAGTAGTGCGACTTGGACTCCTTGCCGTCGAGACAGCCTTCGAGGCTGCACTTGTGCGCGAGGCAGAAGTCGCTGTGCGAGACGGCGATCTGGCGGCAGCCCTGTCCTGATTTGGCACAGGGAAAGTGGAGATCGCAGTGGACGGCTTGTCGTCCGTCCGAGAAGCGCATGCGCATGCGCCTGCAGCCGCGGACCAGGCCGCAAGGGACGTGCATGTTGCAGTGGCCAGCCCCCGGCATTACGGCTGGCTGTGGGCAATTGGGTGCCATGACGCACAGGTGGGCATGGCAGAAGCGGCGTCCGGTCTGTGGGCGGTGGGGGCATCCTCTAATATCGCATGTAAGATGCGCCTCACAGACATTAAGTTGGCCGAATCGTGGACGGGCACAGTGCCTCTGGGTACACCTGTGCTGAGGGCAGATGTACGGGAAGGGCTCCTTTTCAGAGCGGGAAGCCTGCGCCGTGCAGCCCCTGGCGCCTTTGCACTTCCCGTGGAAAGAACAGTAGCGGTTGATTGGGTCTCTTGGGTTAATGCAGAAGGGGGTGTGCTCGTTCCTCGGGTTCTGGCAGGTATGGTCCTGGCAGTAGGACGAGTAAACTCTAGATCCCCGGATGGTGTCGTAGACATGCTTCTTGTCACAGCCCACGACCCCACACTTCTTGCTGCTACTGGCGGCCATCGAGTCGGCTCGCCTTGGGGGTCTGGCACTCGGCATGAATGCGTCGATGATTTCGATGTGGTGGGCCACTTTGATAGGTGGATAATGAAATTGAGTGTTGTTGTGGGGCAGCAATGCCTGAGCGTACTGTATAACTGCCCAACTCAGAAGCGAGTGAGGCTTGGTCCAATGTATGTGTGATAGGCGAGCAAGTGTGCCTAGTATGCCTGATCTGCAGCCCTGTTGTTGTTGTTGTGGATGGGCTGGATGTGACGATGTCTTGCAGGCTGCGAATAGGGTGTGATTGTTGACGGATAGGGACAGCAAGTGGAATGGGGAATGACAGCGGAGTCGGGCACGGTGGTTGCCTGGGTCGATTTATACGACTGTGCAAACTGTGCAAAGCAAGGCAAAAAGTGCACAATAAGTATGCATCATTTTGTAATGAGGCCCAAACCGCTGCCTGGATTTATTAGTTATGACCAGGACTGCGAAATGCAGAATTGGGTGTTACACTTGGAGCCCTCATTCCGTCACTTAGCTCTGGTCAGCCATTGTCCAACAAGTTGAAAAAGTCGCAGCACTGCGCTGCGACTCCGACACCCATGCACTGCACTGCGGCAGCATGGCTCTAGCAGCTTTGGCGGGGGCTAAGCCCAGTTTCAAGGGCAGCCTGGAGATGGACCAACAAGCCTGCAAGCGCACTTGGCCTCGAATGTGTGTGTGTGTGTGTGTGTGGGCGTGTGCTGACGATGGCAGTGCGGCACTAGATGGCTGCAAGCCTGCGGCACAGCAGTGTGCTCAATGGCAGCTGGCAGGCCCTGATGAATCTACCTCTTCCCTCAATCATTCCCTTAATCGCTCCCGTCAGAATCCCATCCCATGGCTAATGCTGACGCTCGAAATCCGCCCGTTAGCAGAGTTAGCACTGAGTAAGAGGGCCCGTCTGGTGGTGAGAGGAGCGGCCATATCACTGGCCAACCGCTCCTCACCAGGAATTGCCACGAGTTGAGGCGCTCGCTCAGGTGGCTGTAGGATGGTTGATGATCCTGCATCCGGAGGTCGCGCAGACCAGACAAGGTGAGAGACAGGTGAAGGTGGTCGGGCTACATAGGTGACGCGGACAGGACATGGTGGAAGTGGAATAAGGGGCGTTTGGCCTTGACATGTGCCCATCGTGCAGGACAGCCGCACACGCCAAGCTTTCCCAGCCGCTGCTCCATGTGCCCTTGTGCAGCGGGAGCGGACGGTGTGGCTCAGACGAATTGGCCGCCGACGCCGTCCTCCGACTGGATCTGTAGCTGCCGCCAAGTTGCAACCTTTTGTCGTCAGAAGCTTGGACCAGCGCCAGTATTCAACCCCGGCATGAGGTGCAGTCTTTTGTAGACGTAGTGGACGTTGGATGCATGCATGACTGGATGTCTCGTGATGCAGAAAAGAATGACTCCCCACGCCGTTCCGGTGCAGTAGACATATTATGCATGGCGTCTGGTTTCCCACAATGCTACTGGACGCTCAGACGACCAGGCAAGCAGGCAGCCGTTGTTATGCTGGGGCGGCTGTCTGCGTTTCAATTCCAATTCTCATAACCGCGCAGCGCAGACGCGCATTATTGGCATTGTCTTGGGTGTTGCATGCAGGTGTGGTCAGATGACTTTTGATGCAGTCCACCAGGCGAATTGACATGACAAGCAGATCCATGATTTTTAGCGGGCAGTCAGCCAGCAATTGCTAACAATCTGGCCAACCTCCTTCATGTTCAGCCGTTGTCGCGGCAGACGTTTCGTGCAACCCTCCTGGGCCATTCGAACGTGGAGGACTGACTGACTGGAGCGAGACGTGGCTGACTTCGCACCACCAGAGGAGGGCGCTTGCTGAGACGCTCTCTCTCTCTCTCTGGGGTACAGCTGAGCTCTTGAGTAGCGCTGAGAAGCTTCAACGCTGAGGGAGCCAACCGATCATCAAGCATTTGCACGGGCTGAATGCCTGCATCATATGCATGTGCCTGGGAATAAGGATTTAGACGATGCTGCGATGTTGCACTGCAGGTGTTGGCTTGACATTGCTCGATTGAGAGTGAGAGTGAGAGGAAACGTTTGAGGGTGGAGAAGCAGAAGTGACAAGGCGACGATGTCACCCTGCAGCACAGAGCTGCAGCCTGAGCTTGGACCACCACCCTGAAAATCGCATCAGGCTACCTGTTCCCTTAACAGCACCTGACAGTCGAGAACAACTTTTCACCCACCATCCTCGGGCAGCACTCAATGTCTTTTCTTATTTTAGAAGGGTAAAGGCTTCGAGATTACAGTTGTTACTTTTATTTACACACTAGCATTTACAGTTTTAGTCTCTTCTCATGGTACATGCGTTGATATCCATGCTCTCCAACATGAAGATGATAGTGTGTGTTAGCACCAAAGTCCTCCCCGTCGATACGGACACTGCTCCGCCCCACGTTGGTCTATGGATTGTCTTCCTTCCGTCTACAGCCAACGAACACAGCCCCCCTCCCACCACCAACGCCCGTCGGGCAAGGCCAGCCTCCGGGGCAGAGAAGCCAACAATCCATCAGCCACATTGATCTTCTGTGACACGAGCCAGCCTGAATCCCTTCACATTTTGGAGGTGGACGAGCTTGAAGGCAAATCCTCTTCCCTCCCAAACAAGTCCAAATGTGCTAATCTCTGGATCGCATGACGTCTCCTTGCCTCCTCTTTGACCTACACCTATAACGAGAACAAATAAGCACCTGCTTTTTGATTTTATTCCGGCTGACGCAACTGTGTCCACCGAGAACGAGAGCCTCGCCTTTCTTCAGCTGAAGATCTGGCCTTTGCGCGACCTGGCCCCAGCCCCTCCTCCAATGACGCTGTCCCCGTACCTGGCCATTACGAATAAAGCGGGCAAACCCGGGTCTCTTGATGGGCCTGAGGATCACCAGTTCAGCTGTTCGTCCCTACTATGAGTCACGGAGAAACTAAATGTCTACCCGTTTCAGTGTAATTTGTCCCTGTCATGAGGGGGCGTTTTGGAATTAAATTACATGCCCACGCACCAGGCTGATGTATCGCTTACCCTCGCGGCTCCGGCTTGCTCCGAAGCATGGCTGAAGTGCTGAAGTGTATTATGTCCGAACGAGGTTGCTGTTGCTCAGCCGAGTTTGTGCCACCAGGTTGTGTGGCTGTCTTCTGATTTGTAAGATGGTCGTTGATCATAAGCGCCATTCCATTTGGGTAGAGCCCACCGACGATTCAAGCAACAACACAAGGAGTTACATCGCTGTATTTAGTCTGGGATTTCATAACCTTCTCAATGAACTCCACGGGCAGGTCCTAGTTCAGTCGGTTGCGGCATGACTTCCTAATTATGACTGTGGAATTTTCCCCTCGGAAGTTAGGCAGAAGTTACCGAGTTGAGGGTGATATGCACGTGGGATTACCAAGATAAAAGGACCCCTTAACGTAAGTCTCGGGCCAGGGCTACCTATGTAGAGGGACGGTAAGCTTAGGCGTGCTACCGCTAAAGCCGTGTCTTATCAACGATTTTGTGTCTTCAGCGTTCTCTTTGTCCAGCATGCGAACGTTCATGGTCCACATAGTCGGTCTCGATACCTACGTCGCCGACATAGCTGAGCACGAGTTCTAGAACAGCACCATCTGGGCCCTGTTGAAGCTGTTGGTTGAAATATAATCAGGTCATGAACACGGCTCCTGTAGCGTTCGGAGCGGATGCATGGGGCTTCCTAAGCGGCGTGAATGGTCAAGACATCTTTACAAGACAGCTTGGGCTCCAGACTCGAATGTCTTCAAAAAAATTCTGCAGGGCCAGTATCACCATGGAACGCTAACATCTCAGGTTTCCAGCTCATGCAGCATGTTGAAAGTTTACAGGTCTCACAATTTATCACACATTATTGTCACACTAGGTATTCACAGTGATTGCTCATACAACAGGATGCCACATAGTGTAGCAAAATTGAGACCAAAAACTCCTCTCATAGTATTCCGAATCAGCTACCTAGGTACTGCAGCGCCGCCAGCTCCTCTGGGGGAGCCTCGTCCAGCTCCAACTCCTCCTCAAGTGGCTCGTACAACGCCTTCTTTTCGCCTCCAAATTCGCTCTGCAACCACTCCTGCCGGAGCCTCCTATTATAGCACAGCCTTTGCGGAGCCCAACCAGCCAGATCTGAGAGTGATGTATTCCAGAAGAGTATCATGGGGTTTGGTGGTAATTTCGCCAGCTGGGCTGGTTGTTTTCCGTACTCTGTCAATTCATATACCGTCGACAAGTTATAGTCGATGAGTACCACGCGTTGTACATGCGTTTCCTTGAGCGTTGGGGGTGGTGTAATTATCACATTCCGTGGCGATAAATCCCGCTGGTCGACCCCTGCGTGGTCCTGTTTTGCAACGCCGTCGAGTAGAATAGCTAGCACCTCTAGGCGATACTCTTCGCCAAGTTGTGTAGCATCAATCTGGTTTTGGCCATTTTGAACAAATAGATCCCTCATGCATATACCCGGAATATGTTCGATAAGAATTAGACGAACATTTCTTTGGTGAACTTCCAGGTTGTAGGAGGTCGGGAGGCTGAATGTCCAAGAACCAAAAAACGCTGGAGCGAATGAACCCGTCTGACCAGCTTTTTCGAGGCATGCGTACGCAGCAGCTTCTTTACTGTAGTCTTCATCGGCGTCACCGACTACATCCAACGGATAAGAGCTAAGTTCCGACAAGGGAGGATAGTAGAGCGGATCATATATCTTCGCTACCGCTTCGAAGGTCTTCTCACCATCTCCGTAGCGTGTGATCGAACAGAGAACTACCTGAGCCCCTCGGGCATTTCCGATAGCGGGCGATTTGGTGGCAACGAGTCGAGCAGTGCTTTTTTGTACTGGAGCCGGTGTTTCGAGCGGTGGATGATTGAGGACATGTGTAGTCTGAGTTACAGAAGATAGCCACTTCTCCTTGCACCACGGATACGATCCTAGGGGGTACATGCCACCGCCAAAGGGTGGAGGAGCAGTGTGTGTTGAAATGTCGACCTCAAAACCGGGGAGGTAGGGGCAACTAGGTTTGCCTGGATCTGGCGACACAGTCGACATTTTGCCAATATGGGTGGTCTCTGTAGAATCTGATTGTTCAAGTGGTTGCAAAGAGGTTTCTGAGGGAAAGACAGGCGTTGCAGGCGAGCATAGTTGGGTGATGAGTCGATAGTTGTGACAATAGCCGGGACAGGATCCAAATGACCTCCGAGGATCTATTTCAATGATTCAACTTCTGGTTGGATGCACGATTCCAGGGTTAGCACACGTTGGTTCGACCTCACTTGAATCCTTGTGGCACATTGTTATCGTGAACAAGAATAGAATCCTGTGGTTGGGCGGATGTGGCGGCCAGGGTGGGCTGGTGATTGCTGCAAGTGTGGCTAAGGCAAGCATTGCCCTACTTTACCTGGTGGATTGGACGAATAGAACTGGCCTGGCTGTGGCTGTCTCCACTTTGTATGTGGCCATAAAAGGGTTACCCACTCACACTTGTACGCCTTCTCACCACGGTATACATGTAAGTTTCTGGGTAAGTACATCAGGTTGCTTGAAAGCCCGGAGTAGTTACCAAAACAATACGGCAGCTGAGTTTGGCCAAGTAAGGGCTGACTGTGGGTTAGCTATTGAAGAGATGAATTAATGCGTCCTCTTGTCGCCACTCTGGCCCATGACCTGCCAGTCGAGCCTGCACCCAACTGGACATGTTGGCAACTGACAATGTGTTGTTACAAGCTGCAGAATGAGGATCTTGATGTTACTATGCACATATATGGTGTGCCCTCGTCAGTCCTCAATATGACTGTCTCCTTGAAGTGGCTGCATCCAGACAGCAACTAAACACTCCTAACCTGCCTAGGTGTACAAGACAGAAGTCCTTTTCTAAGACCAGGCCTCATCTGCTCCCATTGCACCCTGCTTCAACAATTTCATAGTTACAGCCATCCGATCTTCATCAGTTATCGACCAGCTTTCATTTCCATTGTTATCATGGCTCCTTCGGAAACTCTACGACGCTGTTTTACGCCCCCTCACACTCTTACACTTGACCCTTATCACACACATCTTCATACCAATACCAACCCGAGCTTGTCCAGCGCCAATACTTCGGAAATAACCCCACTAAGATTTGGTCACAAGGTTGCTCAAGGGGTCTGGCTGGCCCTGTGCGACATGTTTATTTCTCAGCTTCCTGCAAACGCGCTCAAGAACGAGAACCTTTACCACCGGGAGACTGTTACCCACCATGCCAGCGAGGGTGGTTTAGTTCGCAGTGCGGGCCTTTACCTTCTTCATCCGGTGAACCAAGCCTTTACCGTTCATCCTGCCACAATTGGCACTGTGGCTTGTATTGCAGAGCTCTCGTCAAACGCGCTGCTTGCTGACATAACTTGCTTCAAGAACACCCAATTCGGGAGACCAAGACGAGCTTTTGCCGTTGTGGAGTTCAAGAGGCGCCAACTCATAGTTCCCTCCGACTTTCAATAAGCTGAGAAGCTGGACTCTGCTGTGTCTGAGGCCGACGTGCGTCGGCAAGCCAGGGATATTGCGAAGCAGGCATTTGACGACAAGCATAAGAAAAATAGATACAGCTTCTACAACGATTATTCTTGCAAATTTATGAAGCAGGCTTATGCGTATGCACTGGAGCGGAGCATCGTACGAGGTAAGTCGCCTTGTTCAACTGGGAGGTCCTCGTGCTTGTGCGCTTCAAAGCGATGGAGCTCTGCGACACAAATGGGAATGAGTACGATTCGGCCGAGTGGAGAAGAAGAGGTGTGGGTGAGTGGTGTCAGACGACCGTGATTTCTCAGTCATCACATATGCGTCCAGCCTTGTTGGGTTTTCTGGCCGAGGCATACTCAGAGACGTCTTACTAGCTGTGCACACAGAATGTTGTTCCAAGAGACAGTGTTCTTCATGACTGCATATTCCTGTCTTCGGCATGGTCTAAGGACGGTAAAGACTGGATCTACCACTACAAGATCTTAGAAGTTACAGGAAGAAGGGAAAGGGAAAGTTTTGGGCATTTGTACGTGTAGTAGAATCTGGCAGGCCGGATACAAGCATGGCCTTGAAAGAAATTTAGGTTCCAATGCCTTCATCACAACGTGTCGCAGTCATTTGAGCACCTGACTACCATATTTGCCAGCAATGTAGAGGGTGTAGTTGTCATTTTCGTTTTCTTCATTTTTCACGAAAAAAAGATCTAGCTAGTGTAAAATACAAGAAAAAAACTTCCCTTCCAATATCTGGCCTCAAGTGCTTCCATTCGTTATAACAAGGCAATGATGTTCTTGGTGTATATACAGGTACTTAGCTTGCTACTAGAATACTCTCACCTTACTTGGCAGCGTAGCGTATATAAATAAATCTTTCTGTATAATGTTGCAACTACCTTATAGTATTATCTTATTCCCTCAGACAAAGAGCAGGAACGGATGATCAGACGCACCAGCTCGTCGGGACAACGAGGGTAATTTTGCAAGCCCAGTTATGTTCAGCCCAGTGCAATGAGCTGATACACCAATCCAGCTGCTGTCAATCACCTAGCCACGTGTTCTTTCTCTCTAGATCGAACTTGGATCGACAACATCTTCTTGTGGGCTCTTTTTACTACCATGTCCGAACTAGGACTTGCTTGCATCGCTCAGACGACGGTGCCTGATCATGGCACCAGCTTTGTTGGGCGATGTCCTGGATTCCTTCCATTTATGCCCTACGCTTTGAGACATGCTGGAACTCCGAGGCTACTTGGCAGAGCGAGGAAAGTCGGATGATCTAGTCACATGCCAGGTGTGATGAGTAGTTATTAGCTGCAGCTGGTGGACATCCTCAGCTGAGGAACACGCGCATTGCGTCAGGGTGCTTTGAATCGTAGGGCGTAAGGAAGTGTGAGGGCTAAGAACCGTCGTGGCTATTTGTTCTCCCACCCCAATTGTACTGAAGCCCAAGACATCCCTGGCTTCGGTCAAGCATCACTCGCTCAGGCAAATGTCTTGCCAACTGCCAACCTAATTATAGCCATGGATGCATGTTCTATCGTTCCGGTAGTATTGGTCAATATAGATCGGACTAATGGCTTGCATCTCATGCGAAAGATCGCTCAGATGCAAGATGGAGGGCCGGGACTTTTTTGAAATAGTCAGTGCGCAACGTAAATACGTTACAGTGAGCGCGCATAGAGATCCAAATTAGCCAATCCGGCCGGCCGAAGACACCACTGATCACAGAGGCACAGTCGCCTCGTCACTACCCAATCACACGTCACTGTGGTACATCGCGCCCAGCACAAGGATTGTCCTTTGGAAACACTCATGTCTGCTTTGATGCAGGCAGCAAATATGACGCCTGTCTCTGATGACTGTCCCAATTCCTAATCTAGATTACTATGTATATACCTGCGCCGGTGGTCAACCGGGTATTTATCCCAATGTGAAACATAAAACGCATTTCTCGCATGTTTCCTTGCTCATTGAATATCGGGCTGTTCCGCGCGAGCCGATAGTGGGAATTGTGCTGTCACAATTCTACTTGGGCGGTCAGACTTCCGGTGGCCGCGGTTCCATGTCAGAAAAGAACAATAAACTTTACAGGTTGCATGGTTCGTATGCGACGGCGCTGTGACAGCAGACGGGGACCCGAACGTCTGGCACGGAGACTTACTCGCACGACGTCAGAGCTGCGAGCTTAATTGGCTTGCACCGCGGTGTGTGCCACCATGACACGAGGACCTGACGCCATATTCACACTAGGCCCAAACCTTGTGCGATGCTACTGTGGTGGTATTGAGGGCTAAGAGCCCCCCCCCCCTACCCACCTGTGCAGGTTTTCCAACTGTTGGAGGGATCGGTTTCTGTTTCATCAGTCATCCC
This sequence comes from Diaporthe citriasiana, assembly GCA_014872975.1. Classification (NCBI taxonomy): domain Eukaryota; kingdom Fungi; phylum Ascomycota; class Sordariomycetes; order Diaporthales; family Diaporthaceae; genus Diaporthe; species Diaporthe citriasiana. The sequence goes on along the minus strand of JADAZS010000143.1, from coordinate 101,559 downwards.
GTCGTTCAGCCAACCTTCGAACATTCGGCGTCTTCTCAACCTTACCGCGACTTCTACATCTCAAACCCCCCCTTTGCGCATGGCGAGGTCGAGAAGGGGACGTCGCGCGGGCATCGCGCTGAGTAACGAACCATGGCGCTATCTCGACATCGCGGCTGTTATGTCGGAATATCGGTCACACTCTTCGCCGCCACTGCCGCGCTGGCACTCCGGCTGTACGCACGTCAACTCACTCGAGTCCGTCTTGGCATGGATGACTACCTCTGTATCGTAGCCTATGTGAGTTCCTGTCTTTTTCGCAGATGATGTGCAGGCGGGAGACTACATAGCAATCGTCAAGGCTGACATAGATGACTACCTAGGCCTTTGCAGCAATCTGCTCCGGCTTGATGTTCAGCTGTTCGTCGGCCATTGGAACGTGAGATGGCAAGGGAGATGATAGCTGACTGCCATCACATATAGGGACAAACTACGGCCTAGGGAAATTACTAGCTGATGTCCCACGCCCTCCAGCTGTCATCATCCGTGACAACACTCTTTACCTGTACATCCTCGAGTTCACATACGCCTATTCGCTGGGGTTTTCTAAGCTGTCGATCCTCGCGTTGTACTGGAGATTCTTTAGCCTGTTCAAGATCCGTATGCCCATCATCACCCTTGGCGTGGCCACGGTGATCTGGCTCCTCTGCCGGACCTTCTTGGGTCTTTTCCACTGTTATCCCATCCAGGCGTTCTGGGAAGGAAAGGCCAAGTATCCCAATGCTGTCTGTCCAATCGACGACGCAAAGTTCGAATTCGGGACTGTCGTTGTCCACGCCTTCTTGGACGTCACAATATTCAGTCTGCCAATCTTCCAGATACAACAACTCACATTCAGAACAACGGCCCAGAAGCTGGCAGTGCTGGCGATTTTCGCATCTGGAGCCTTCGTTTGTATCGTCTCTATCGTTAATCTCACACAGCTGTACGCTTTCTTGCACACAGCTGCTTCGATGGAGGTCCTTTAGTGAGTAGAGCATCCAGCCTGACCTGGTGATATATTTTGTTCCTGCTCCTCGGCTCCACGTACCTGCACGGCACTGACACTGTTATTTACTATCAGCGACACCGCCCCTCCAGCACTATGGGGCCAAATTGAGATCAACATGGCCATTGTTGCAAGTAAGTCGAAGTATCCGCCCGATCCCTTAAGTCTTCTCTGTCCCTTACGTCTTTCAGTCAGCCTGCCGCTTGTCAGACCTGTTCTACAGAAGGCCTTTCGAGGGATGTTTCCCTCAATTTCTGCTTCCAAGGGCCGGCGGGACTCCGAAAGCCTCCCCGGGTGGGTCCACATGGAATGGCTACGAAAAATAACATCGATATCATCATCGGGTGCTAGGACCGGGAGAACTGGGACGTCCGTAACGACCCGGGTGACACGAGGCGACACACACGATGATACGAACGGTGAGTTGGAATTGACAAGGAACCAAGGTCCTGACTCATTTTCGGACGCGGTGATCCGGACACATACCTATGCAACTGATGGACACGTACGCTGGGAACCACATTCGCCGTATAGTCGGCACGATCTAAGAGCAACGTGGCACCTGCCTCCGAGGAGCCCAGTTCCGGGCTACGAGTCCATCTTGGAGATCGTCAGTCCCAAGGAGGCCGGGGATTTCAACAGAACTAGACCTGGGAGTCCTGTGTGAGAAAATTGTACCGCATCGAAATGCACATCTTGTAAAGAAACAGCAGTTTAGTCGGTCTCCAGGCCACTAATTGAGCACGAAGTACAGACTTGGAACAAGAGATAATCGGCTAAACGTTAACAGAATACGCCACAACCAGCTCAAATAAAAGAATGCCCGAATGAAACAAAGTACGATGTGCGTGCGGGGTGGGATGTTGGTGTCGGTGGCTTGTGACATTTCCCACATCATCAATCATTCTGATCGTATCTTACGATCTATAGATAGTACGAGCAGCAAGGCTGAATTGACTATCTTGCTCCCTTTTTGTCTTTGAAGAACATGTTCAAGCATCCCATCAGTCCTTGAAGACCTTGCGCCTCTGCGCCACGCACCAGTTGTCCTTTGATCCACCCGGGCAACTTGCTGCGAATGCGCTCCGTCTCGAATCGCCGATCGACGAGCACAATCGCCGCATAATCAGCCTTGTGCCGTATCGCGCGTCCAATGCTCTGGTTGACGGCACGTAGGCAGGCGTTTTCGTAAAAGTCCCGGGCGACCTGTTTTGCCTCTTGTGAAGCCTGGGCCTTTGACAAGGACGGTGAGGCTGCCGTCAGCCGGGCGACAGTGGATGTCTCGAGATACTCGATCCGCGCCTTCCACTCGGGACTATTGATGTTGGGGTATGGAAGACCTATGATGACGACGCATCGACCTAGGCGGTCCGAGAAGTTTATGCCCTCGGACATCTTGCCGCCCACGACGCTCAGGAGCAGTGCGCCCTTGGAGTGCTTGCGATCGGTTGCCTGGCCGGCTCCCAGTATTGCCTCGCTGTATGCTGCCAATACCTCATCACTGGACCCGCCCTTGCTCTCTCTAAACAGAGCCTTCTTTTCTTGAACTCTTTCCCACAGTGGCTTGCCACCGTCAGCACCTGGTGGGGCCTTCCAGACCTCGATCACCTCGTCGAGGTAACCATAACTGGGGAAAAAGACGACCACACCATCTGGTACTACCGAGCAGATGTTCAGCAGCGCTTGTCCAAGTCTGTTAATTGTGGCCTTGTCGCTCCGCTTTTGGAAGCTGAACTCGAATAATCCGCTTGTTGCATCCGTTGTAGCAGGGCCGGGGGCCGGCTTTCTGGGTCGGGTGGATGCCAGTGTCCAAACGCAAAGATTTGAGTCGGGTATGACATGCCCACAGCTGAGAGTCGTGATTCTTTCAGGCGCCAAGTAGGGAAAGAGGTGGTTTCTGTAGTCCTCAAACGGCGACATTGTCCCGCCGGCGAGGATGATTGCTCGGGCAGATGTTGCGATGGATGAGAAGGCATGTGTTGGGGACAGCAGCAGATATGAAAGCTTGATATCCGGTGGATTCACGTCTCTCTCGTAGAATAGACGACCCTCGTCGGCGGGGTTCGTAAGAGCTACGAGGAAAGAAAGAAGTGCGTGAAGGACAGGGCTGGAGTGAGCGGCTTTGGCTGTGGCATCCCGGCCTTCGGGCTCCTCGATGTGGGCCGCGTAGCTTTCCACCTTGAAGGCAAGCTTTGAGTCTTGGATGTATTTGATCAGCTTGAACATATTGATCTGATCGACTCCCTTGCTCTTCAGCAGAGAATTAGGGTCGACAATTCCATGCTCACTCTGCGGAGAAGTTTCAGTCAAAACATGTTGAATGTCGCGTCAGGCAGGATAAATGGACTTGCCTTGGATGACAGGGCCGTGGTCGACCACTCAGTCAGCCCGTCAATAACCTTCACTACTTGCGCCACCATGATCCTGTTCTCGCCTTTGAGCTTTTTTCCAAACCTCTTGAAGTAAACGCCGAGCATCTTCCGCGCCCTCTGCAGATCGCTCAGTCGTATCTCTGCAGCATGGACGTTTGCAACAGCGTCCATGATATTATGTGCCTCGTCGATTATCACAACATTGCCTTCGAGCTTGATTCCCAAGGCCTCCCGCGCGCTTGCCTGCAGCAGCAGCGGGTACGGTAATGAGATTATTTCTGCAGTGGGAATCGCTGACCGTGATGCGTAGTAGGGACACACATGGTGAGCTTTTCCCAACTCATGAAGGTCTTCAATGTCAGGAAGCGTTGCCAGAGCAGCATCACGGAACTGGTGTGTTTGGGCGAGATTTTCAGAGTTTGGCAGGTAGGGGCATCTGTCCTTTGACTTTGGCTTCTGCAACTCGCTGCATCTGTCGTTGATGGCGGCCATAGATCCGAGTTTGGATACAGCCGGATTGATGCAAAGCTTCTGTCGCGACGATAGAGGGATCTGTTTGACGGGTTCGTTTTCATTTGACTCGTCATCGTGTTGGCTTTTCATGTGAGCGGGTAAGGATGACGAGAATGTAGGACGGCGCAGCTCCGAGATGAATTGCGTCAGTTGAGAATGAGTTCTTGATGTGTAGTATATCTAAAAAGGCGGTTAGTGACTTGGACATGGTATTCCTCGGGGAACAACAAACACCTTTATCTCCTCCTCAGCAGTCCCATCATCGTCAGCGTCAATTTTTTGTGCTTCCCCCATTCCAATCTTTTGCAGCAGAGCTTTGGTCTCCTTGCTCAGCCCGTCGAGGGCGTCTTTCTCACCCGAGCTTCGAGCTGCACCAACATCATCACCCTCTTCCCAATCATCAATCAGGAATTCGGCTTCTTCTTCATCGTGTGCCTGTGATTTTGTGGTGGTGGTGGGCCTGTCGACTCGACGCCGCTTACTTCCGCGTTCTTCAGTAGCCTTCTCTTTCCGGCGGACAGCCTCGAGTCGCGCCTCACGGTCCTCCCATTTTGCCACGAGTTCCTTTCTCTTGCGTCGCAGCATCTGCTCGATAATCCAGTCTGGCTCCCCTTCGGCTTCCTTTGGGTCGATATGTGTAGATGCTTCGAAGGCGCGCCTCTTGAAGTCCCTCAACCAGGTGATTGACGCACATATGAGGGACAAGGATTTTCCCGTGCCTGTTGGGCTTTCAAGAATTCCCACTTGGCCCTCGCCACGGTCGAGGACATCATATGCCGCTTTCATGAACTCAATCTGGACGTCATAAGGCGAGTAAGGGTGATGAAAATTGGGTTGGTCCCGCTGGACCTCGTCTGAGGCTGCCATGGCGGTGCATGTGTCCAAACAGTCGTGATGAGAGTAGGACTGGTCGCACACCTTTATTATCAGATGATCATGAGACTGGTGTCTTGGAGAATGACTTGTCGAAGTGGTCGTTGCGCAAGACGATGGAATGTTGATGGTCAGTTGTAACTTGTTGCATCCTCGCTCATGATTGACCTAGGCCATTCTGGGGTGAGTTGGGGGTTGCTATCGACCCTAACCCTATCGCCGGGAAAGGTGGTTTTTGCAGTCACCATGAACCCCCCCCCCCCCCTTCTTTTTGGGGGTGGGAACCCTCGAAGAAACAGGACCAAGTGCACCCCCTCTGTCCACATGCCGTCACATTTCGCACTTCCGGGCTAGGCCTTGTGCCTATATTGCTTCCCTGGACCACGATCTACGTACTCCTTCAGAATCCGTTCTTTATAATGGGACCTCAAGTTGCATCACAATTTCTTTTCTCTCTTTGTGTTTTGTCTTATTTTGCGTTTGTTTTCGACATGGCATTCCGTATTTATTTCATGCTGTATATGCTGAATCTCCTTCTACTTGTCATCCCGATGTGCCTGGCGCTCAATAATTCTACCTAGGTACCTGAAACGATATTCATTTGGGTGACAATTTGAGATTGGGCTCGAGGTCTGGAAGCTATCAAGTTGGGTTTGACCAAAAAATTATTGTCATTTAACGGAAAGCATGTGGAGAGGCTTTATGTTACTCTAGCCTTACCGTCACGCCGGCCGAAATGCTCTCCTGTGAAATGCCGTATCGGCTCATCTGAAGGCTCCAGTTTAGATTCTCTGTGTAGTTGAGACGGCACGCACGGATGCAGATCTTGAGTCTGGCCATGAGCTCCTTATCATCTGAAAACTTAGTCGTCAACGACCCGGCGGCGTAGTCAAAGTCCTTGATGGCATTTTCGATAATCTCGACAACCACCGACACTGCCAGATCCAGATTTCCATGTCTGTGGTAGAGCAGCGGTACCAGATTATCGACGGTGTGATGCGCCTGCAACGGCCATAATCAGCAGCCAGACACATAGATTCATGAAGTAGACTAGGAGCAACCAATCAGTTCCTTTTTCAGAGAGAAGAGGTCGTTGGTTCTAATAGAGAGCGTCAGTATTCGTCGGGAAGTGTTAGGCACAGTGGGTACCAGTAACTCACGCCCAGATGATGATATTGGTCTGGTCCTAGAGGACTTTCATATCCGTGTCATTGAGGACTTTGACTGGTAGGCTCGTACCACAAGCATACCTGCATGCGTCAGCAAACCCGTTTTGTGTGTCAAAGATCTGTTAACCCTCGACTTACTCATTGAACAAGTGATCACATTGACTGCACTTGTGCCCATCCTGAATTTCATGTAATCCTCCGGTGAAGGGATTTTAGAACTCAGTCGAATCTGTTGTTCGACTTCTGATGTCTCCATGAAGAATAGGAGTTCTCTGAGAAGTATTTCTCGATGGCCTGCTTGTGTCAGCCAATCTCAGGCCTGAATGCAGAAGAGAGTTGGAATCCTACTCAGGTCGTATGCTTCACATGCAACATCACCAATGACCTTGAGGAAAGCGATTATCTGGCTCGGTGGTACTACGGTACCTTCTCAAAGCTTGAGACAATACCTAGCGTAGTTTACTGTTTCTTGACGAAAAGTCTGAGCGGCCTGGAAGTCGAGAGCTAGGTCTCCCATCTCGGAGTCGATCTCTAACTCTAACTTGGCGAGCCGTGATTTCTGTAGACAATGGGAGCCAACCATTATCCTAAACGAATATCTGTGGATCAACCAGTTTTATTCAAGATTAGACCACGGGATACTGGTTGTCACGAGTATAGTATACCCAAAGTATTAGGCACGATACTTAAGACATCGCCAGCCTCCAACGTGGCCGCGGGCCACCACGTGGATGAGAAAAGCCCCGAGTTAATCTTAGCTAGTACCTCGCGCTACTTTGGAGATTCAGAGATGCTGGGAAATGATCAGTCAACATTATTTAGTCATATGGGAGAGGAGTGAAAAGCCTCCGAGTACACCTCAAGAGCCTTCTTGGGACTGACGCCCGGATTTTCTCGATCGCAGGGTTTATATCCATTGGCCAGTGCTTGAAAATCAATTTTAGATCTGGAAAATGAAACTCTTGCCTGGCCCCAGACGGTGTCATTATGGGCAGTTCAAATTCGCTTTATAATCTGTCAGATATACTGAGGACTATGGAGCTCAAGTACCTAGGTACCCAGAGATGAAAAAGAATAACTGTTGGTCTGGCTTGGGTAATAGAAATTGCTTCAAATTGGTCTTCATTCGTTGGTTCTTGTCTGGTGTGTAGGAGGGAAGAAGAGGCCGAAGGCGCGTAGCACGCGCGGCCTTATATCCCCTACGGCTACGGTGAATGAAGCTATCTACAGTGAATGTTGCTTATCTAATCAGGCACCCTCGCCACAATAACGTCCATTATCCGTCGCAAGGTTCTTGTTTTATCTAAATTTCAATGGTAGCCCCGGAGAAGGTAAGAACTGAGCTACCCGTTCAATCCATCCTCCTGCCTCGGAGCCGAAACATCAACTGTGAAGTCCGAAGCTCACATCTAATAGGTTTTGGTACCATGTCTGTCGGCAAGAGGGTTTGAGATCGCGCGACCTCAAAGCAATTTCCGGCTCTTTTTGATCCTTGCCGAGTGGATGAGTCGGCTTGATGTTGTCGTGGCTAGTAGATTCCTTTCGTCTTTCCCCTCAAGTGCTGTCTGTAGCGGCAAGTAGCTCACAGTCTCGGTTCCAATGCCCTCCGAAAGTGATCACGGCATGATATTAATCCATAATGGGTGTGATATGTCATATCAGCTTCCAACTTTTGAAGTGGCTGTTGATCGAGAAAATGTGATTTCAAGAAGGCAATCCCAGCATTGGATGTCTCCTATTCGTTTGAGACCGTGTATCGACTGTGATGACTTGACGAGGATCTGCTCACCGGTATAACGAAGCCGCTCTGTATGGTTGTCGGTTTCGCAATCGCTGGAGGAATCGTCACATGAGGCACCCAGTCACGTCGGCATTTCGGACTGGGCCCACCTATGATAAAATTCAAAGCTCATTTCTGGCTCGATCAACCTGAAGGACGAACAGCTTGTAAGGATCTGAAACGTTTCCCTGTAGATACATGTTTTCCTTACCATTTTAGTACGATTAACCGGAAAAGTATACAAATCTTCAGTATTTCTGTAATCTTGGAGAAATCAATTAGTCCTCAGTATGTCGTTTTGGCAACAATACTCGGTCAGGATTACTTGGCCACACATGCAAACTGGCCAATTACTTAGCCTGACCGCCGGCGGTCGTGTCGGGGTGCCCGCGGTCACGTTGTGCTTTGCACGAAGGACGGCGGCTGCGGCGGTGCCGGCGATGTCTGCCCCGATGATGACAATGTTGAGCGATAGGACATGTTTGAAACGAAGACGAAGATCAAGATGTTAACGGACGGTGACTGCCAGTCTTTTCAGTAGAATTAAATTCCTCTGCTGGCTGATGTACACCTTTGAATCGTGATGGTCAAGATCTAACTTTTTCCTGCAAGTTCCAGGGGATAGAGATGCAACCTTTATTTGACATGATGTAAAGAGGTTTTCTAATTTTGCTGTGTTTAAAACTGATACTAGATCGCATCTACATTTCCGGCTGATTTGTCCATGCGGCTGATAAAGTTCATATTACCTTGCCACTTTCTAGAACAGTGTGGAAATCGTGTGAAGGCTACATAAGTAGCAGTCGCTGCTTTTTAGACCACATTCTAATACTGTTATCGACATTACATATGATTGGAAGTATCACTAACACCTACTTTAGCTGAATAAACATTACAAATATCAGCACCTAGCCTACCACGTCATGGAGCAACATCTACTTCTCTATCGTGTTAAAAAGCACAGACCTTGGGAGCGTCTCCTTTGTCGCCTGGGCGATAGCACAAAGCATGCGCAAATTTGCCTCTATGGTCGCATCCGACACGCCGCGGATAGCAACGCATCGCCGCTCCGGAACCAAGATAACATGGAGACAGTCAGCCCGAGCTGCCTGATAACGCGAGTGGTTCCAGGTTTCGCCGTCGCCGCATGGGCCGAGGAAGTCATACCGCGGACCTTGACCAAGACAACCCGTGCCGTATCGCAGGACCCGGACTGGCTCGGCGTGCTCCGAGTTGAGGCGAACCATGTCACCTATGGCGTCCGGACTAACCCCGCGAATGCCGGATGGGTCAAAGCCGGGCGATTTGAACAACGAGAGCGCCCTTTCCTTATAGAAGGCGACGCGTGGGTGCGAGACGAAGTTGATCCTTCTGTGGTAGGCGACGGCGGCAACAAAGGCTGAGAGTGCGCTCATCGTGAGCATTGCCTTGGTGATGGATAGATGAGGTGCTGAAAGCTGCATGGGGGCACTGGCCTTGAGCAAAGGCTCGTCGCTGGAGCCGTCGGCCACCTTGGCCTCGGAGCTGACCGTGTCCGAAGGATTGACGGCTATGATAGCCGTGTCGCTAGCATGAGCACTTTTGAAGTCAACCTCTGGGTTGAACCCGTCGGCCTTGGCACCCAGAGACTGTTCTATCAGCTGTATAACCAAGCTCTCCATTGCAGGTGTTCGTATGGCGGGGTCGAGGTCGACGCTGAGACGGCCTGCGTTGTTCAAGGCCACCGAGTAAGCTGTTGGCAGCAGGCTCCGGCCAACGTCACGGCGGGAGCGCAGGAACTCCTCATACACGCGGCGCGTCGCGTCCAAGCCAAGCGAGATAGCCAACGAGAGAAACATCGGGATCGAATGGGGAACGCTGAACAGTGCGTTGATAGGACTGTGGCCGGGCACACTGACAGGAATGAAGTCGGCATCGGTCCAGACGTGCTTCCCCCCCGAGCGCAGGACGGCCTCACCACACTCGGCATCGAGCACATGCTGGTAAGTGTCGGTCATCCAGACGAAGTGATTGCGGTAGTCTAGCCCGGCACCGTCGAAGAGCTCGCGCAGCGTATCCATGAGCATCACGGTCTCGGTGGTCCTGCCCGACTGGCTGACGCCAATGCACGCGGTTGACTCGAGCTGGATACTGGGCAACAGGGCGCTGAGCGCTGCTGGGTCGAGCGTCTGCAAGACGTGGTAGGACTTTGAGCTGGAGGGTGGCGCCAGGTCGTCCACGAGAGCCGTCATGAAGCCCCAAGCACCGGTTCCAACCCAGACATAGTGCTTCTTGCCTCGTAGAGCAGGCGTGCGGAGGGCGGGCTCGACGGCCCTACAGATGTTGTCCCAGGAAGGCGGGTTGACAAAGCCCAAGATGGGCTTGTCGCCTTCGAGGGCGATTTCGTCAACCTGGTTCGGTGGGAGGCTGGCCTGGGCCTCAAAATAGCGCCACGGAATTTCCTCTGGAGGCACGGGTCCATGGTCACGGCTCCCGTCAGATTCTGCCCTCAGGCTGTGGGTCATGTCTATGACGACCCGCCCTACCTCTGACCCCATACGTTCCATCACCTTGGGGACCTCGCGGAGAGACACGATATTGGACACAATGCGTCCGAATGATAGCGCATGTTCCTCAACCATCTTAGCTGCCTCTCTCACATGCGTTTCTCGGCTCCCTCGATGCCCCATCAGTTCCAAGGACTTCCCCTTGACGTGTGCTCGTTCCGTTTTCCAGCCAGTGCGAATCGGCCACACTGGCAATTTTCTGTCACCAGCGTCGAGGACGTCGCTGGAAACGAAACCTCCGAATAGGTAGATGCAGCCGCCAGGCTTGGCGTAGCCGAGCGCCTCTTGGGCCACTGCTCTCGCCTGGCCCAAGGATACGCAGACGACGACGACGTCAACACCCTCGCCCTGGGAAAGCTGCTGGACCTGAGCAGCAGTGTCTTCCGGTACGAAGGCGTTCTCTGGCTTCACGATGCCACGCGCTATGGCCGAGTCTAGGCGTCCTCTGGACCTGTTGGCGAGAAAGATGTTGGCAGCGATGCCGGAATTGGCTATTGCAAAGAGCTGGCCTATCGCTCCCGCACCGACGATGAGCATGTTTTTGCCCGCCACGCGATTCCTGATGCGTTCTTGGGCTGCCAGCACGCACGACAGAGGCTCGATCAGTGTATGAGTTGCAGTGGGTGTAACCGGGGTGCTGAGAGGAAGCACCTGACCGCGGTCGATGAACTCCTGGCCGAACTTGATGTACTCCTGAAAGAGCCCTTCACGATTGTGGCCAATCTTCTCATGATCGTCCAGCGGGTTGTTAGGCAACAGGACAAAGGTGTCGCCGGGTAGCAGACCCCTGACCTGACCACCGATCTCGACGACCTGGCAGACTCCTTCATGGCCAAGGACGGTAGGCTCCAACCCCCTTTCCCCGCGCAGGATCTGAAGGTCGGTTGAACAGATACCTGCATAGAGGACCTTGGATAGGACCTCGAGGGCGCCGCACCGAGGGAGGGGGCGAGGTACGACGGCCAGTGACGGGGCGCCGACGGGCTTCTCGACAGCAAGGTACTGAGCCCGCAGGTGCCGGATCAGGTTGCCCATGCCGGCCAGCCCGTCATTGTCATCTGAGTGTCCAATCCTTACAAGACTGGCCAGGGCCTCGTCTGTCCAGCCGCTGAAAAACCCCGTGGTGTGTCGTAGGAGGCGGCGTAGGTGCTGCTGAAGTGCTGGCAGGAACGCGCCTTTGGCCGTCTTGGTCACGAACCCGCCCGTGATTATGAACTTTTCCAGACCGAGGTCCGCCGAGAGCTGCAGGATGCGCAGTGCCAGGGGACGCACGGCTCTGTCGAGGACACAAACGGCGAGCGGGTGTCGCGAGGCGATGCCGCGGTGCAGCCACTCGTCCGTGACATCTGCAGCGTCGACACCAAACTTGGCCGCCAGTCTCCGCGCCTGGAGCAGTACACCGCGGCCCGAGCTATAGGAACACAGATCCGCGAGGTTTCCGCAGGGGCATACCGGAACATCGGCTTCGTCGGCTACCAGGAGGGAAAATCTATCCCCTTTTTTGGCCGCGGTTGCGAGGTGCTGGCCGTCGATCTTGTGCGCGTCGCCACCCGTCAGGATGGCAAGGGCGGATTGTGAGAATTCTTCGGGGTGCTCGAGCGCCCGAGACCTAGCCGTGCGTATCATGTCGTCGACGGCCCGGGGCTCGACCAGGACGTGGCCCATCTCGCCGCCAGTGCCACGGGTGCCGACGTCGAGCCTGTCGGGGGTGCCGAGCTTGGAATTGAAGACCTTGTTGCTGAGGCCGGAGCTGACCGTGATGAGACAGAACCGTCCTTCTTCCTCGTACCTCCAGGCAGCGGCAGAGATGTCGTTCACGACCAGGATGCGCATCCCAGGGAGGCGCCTCGAGAGCGCGAGCTCCAGGTCGTAGCCTCTGGCGGCCTCGCCCCAGAAGATGCTGGCATCCCGAACAACACCGCCGGAGACTACCGCGCCGAAGGAGATGCCGAGTTCGAGCAGTGACAGCTCCGGGTGAGAGCACGCCACGTCCTGCGTCGCCTGGACGATGGCGTCGACGAGGCGGTCCTGGAGCTCGGCGAGGGGGCTCTCTGGTGATGTGTGCTTGCTCGGGCTGGGCGAACATGATATGTTGATCAGGCCTTGCTCTGTCATGATGGCTGTGCGCATATATGTCGAACCAATGTCGAGAACGAGGGCTGGTCTACCCCGAGGGCTGTATTTAGTGGTCTGGACTGAGTCCGGATGACCTCGGCCACCGCCAATTCGAGCCAACGAGTCCCTATGGCCGAGGCTGGCTCTCGCGGTGCGTTTGAAGCCCTCTCGGAAGGGAACAAATTCACGGCCTAGCAACTTCCGAGCAAAGGCAACGTCCAGCCGGAGGGGCGGCTGCGGCACGCCGTCGAAGGCCTGAGCCGGGTGGGCGCGGCCTTGGGCGAGAGCCTCTTGGCTTGCCAGCCTCCAGACCTCTTCCAAGCTGACATCTTCTCCCGATGCCGCATCATAGACGCCCGTAAAAGTGTAGGCTTTGAGGAGCAGCTCGTTCAGGTCATCAATGTAGATAAAGTCGCGGATCTCGGCCTCCTCCTTTCGACCGGGCACGGGATGTGCCGCCCTCGACACGAACCCACGCCGAAATCCAGGCCCATATACTCCCGAGATCCTCAACAAAGAGTGCCGGGGCAGAGATGACACCAAGACTTCCCCTAGGCGCTTGGATATCTCGTAATTGTTGTGGCCAGGCGGCAGCGGGCGCGAGGCCAACAGCTTGCGGGCCAGGCTTTCGAGGACCCCGGTGTAGTCGTGCTGAGAAAGGAGCATGTCCTCGTGCGAGTGGTAGAACTCGGCCGCGCCACGGATCCACTCGTTCACGGCGGAGTCGGCCTCGAGCAGGTGAACCCGCTGAGACGAAGGGTAGACAACGGTGATGTCCCGTTCCCGCCCGACGTGCTTGATGACTGACGCAATGATTCCCTGGCCAAAGCCGTTGAGAGCGATAACCTGTGCGGCGTCCTCTGGCTTTGTGCTCAGGCTCACGATAGCTGCCATGTTGTAAACAACGTCGACGTCGCGCAGCATGGCCTCGAGGTTGGCCCTGTCCAGGGGGTGGCCTGGAATTACGCGCATCGCAGCGCTGGTTCGACGCTTCAGTAGCTCGAGAGATGATGCTCTCACCGATACAGTTACTTCGACGCCCTTTTTGGCAAGATACTGTGCAAAGTTCGAACCAATGTCGCCTGAGGCGCCGATGACCGCGGCTCTGCGAGGCGGAGAGCGTGATGAAGATGTGGAGACTGTCGACGACGTTGATAACGATGATGGTGATGACGATACTGATGGTGAGGAGGAGGACGACGGTGGTGTTGGTGACGGTGGTGTCGACGAAGATGATGCCGATTCGACGTTCGGCGAGGTCGACGGGCATGGCTTGTTCGGAAATCGCCCTTGTGTCTCCTCAAACTTGTCGGACTTCCGCAGCCTTTGGCTGCTCCGAGAAGATAGTGATAGCATCACATCCTCGAGCAACCTTTCGCTGATATCAGATATGTCGTCTATGAACCCACCTTTACCGGATCCCTCGGGCACCGCGAGGTAGAGCTTTCCATCCTTGTGCTCGATGCCATCTGTCGATATCTTCTTCCAGATCGTACCAACGTCGCAGTCTGTCGCTATTGGCAGCCCTAGAGAAATCAGACACTGCAGAGTCTGTTCCAGGTCAGTCTTGGAGAACCTTCCTTTCAGACAGGCCAGAGATGATGAGATGGCCATTCCCATGCTCACGCATTCGCCATGCGGAATTGTGAAGCCAGCTAGCGACTCGATAATATGGCCAAACTCGTGCCCAAAGTCGACCAGCCGAATAAGAGAGTCCTCCCGCAGGTTGGGCTGTAGCTCCTCCAGCATCGTCCGTATCGATATGTGGATGACCTCGGCCGTGTATTCGTTGATGGCGAGATCCCTCTGATGCTCATGAATCAATTCGAACAGCCTCTGGCTCTTGATTAGAGCCATCTTGACGGCCTCGGCTAGCCCACAAGCATACTCGCGGGCCGGTAGTGTCGGAAGAAACGTCCCAGCGTCATTCAGACATGCTACGGGCGCATGGTAACCCCCGATGAAGTTCTTATGGGAGCCAAAGTTAACGCCCACCTTGACGCCCACCCCGGCGTCAATCATGCCCACCAGCGTCGTCGGGATGCGCAGATACGGCGTGCCTCCCTTGTACAGATGTGCTGCAAACCCGACAACGTCCATGATGGTGCCGCCGCCGACGACAACGAACAAGTCACGACGGGTCAGGCCAAAGTCGACGGCGCAATCTACCACTTTCATAGTGCTCTTCATGTCTTTCCCAATGCTGGAGACGTGCATGGCAAGGAGACGAAAGTGGGCTCGCTCGAGGAAATAGCTGCGGACCAGGTCGGTCACACGGCTTCCAAGGTGGGCATCCACCACGACCAGGACCCTCTTGCCGGAGCAATAGCTGGCGAGTGTTGGATTGTGGAAGTGGAATAGATTCGGCACAGATGCAACGTGATAACTCACTGTGAGCGGCATTTGAGAGACCAGCTCATCGACAGGGGCACCAGTCCCGCTGCCCATCCCTTTGAGGTCGATGCTCTCCACATCACAGTGCTTCTTGATTGCCGAGCCTGCGGCGCAGAGGTCCTCCGAACCGAGGTTCTGAGCTAGATCGAGGTCGACACGTCTTCCGAGGAAGGTTGCCACGACTGCTCCGCCGTGCTCTGCGGCGAACCGCATCATGCACTCCGAGAGCAGCTGGGGATTCAGCTCATCATCATACACGGGCAGGCCTGCACGCTTCCAGAGCCTCAGGACACGCTCAAGTTCGGCTGCTGCCACCAATTTGCGTGCGAACAAGAAGGCGCAGGTAACAGACATGCCGATAGCCGTCGATTCCGCATCGCCGTGGTGGCCAGCAGTCTCCTTCACGCCGGCAACAGCGGCCTCGGCGCCCAGCGCCGAGCCTGAGTCCAGCTGCTTTTCCGCCAGCGAGGAGCACGATGCCCAGGCGGCTGATACGAGAAGTTGTGTTGCGGTCTCGTCGGTAGCGGAGGCGAGCTGTTCGACCAGCCTCTCGGCGTGATCCAGAGGCTCACCACCATGAATGGCCGAAATGCTGATGACTTCGGCCAGCCCCTTGCGGATGTCCCCCTTGTCCAAGGAGTCGGCGCTGGTTTTGAGGTCAGCCCTGCTAAGAGTCCAGAAAATTTACATCCCAGAGCATTTAGAAACAGCAAGGAAGGACAGAAATCCGTAGAACGAAGGATGCGATACTGACATGAAGCTTGGGTCGCATAGGCCAGCGATGGGAGGGTGCGATAAGCTAAAGAGCCCTTCGCAGATCTTGGTCTGTTGGTCACGGTGATGGTTTATGCCAAAATTCGAGAGGCACGAGGAACAACGTATCAGGCCCGTCAGATCCGTTGGGATCAAAATCCATGGTGTAGATCGCCGGTAGATGGCCGCAGCGAAGCCAACGATGTCGAGGCTGTCCTTGTCTCCAATCCCCACAAATAAATCCCTGCGAGAGAGCGAGAGGTGCTCAGCGGCCGTCACGACCTTGAACACTTGGTTAATATCCTTGTCGATGGGTGACTTGACGGAAAGCCGCAAGATTCGGTGGTCCTCGAGGAGGCCCTGTTCGTTGCACCAGCCAAAGTACTTGTCAATTTTGTCCTGCTGCGCTCGGGGCAGCCGGTCGCTCACGACCACACAGGCCTTGCGCTTTGCAAGGCCTGGGCCCCGGCTAAAGTGACTGGCGAGGCGGGTCGATCCCCTCTGGTCTCCCACGTCGAACAGTCCCTCAACCCTCACCATTGTGACGCGGGCATGAAGCTCGCTGATGAGCTCTGAACCAGTGTTCCCGTGCCGGTCGGCCCAGTCCTGGACACCTGCAGTAGGAACAGCTTCGGGTGAGGTACACATCTTTTTTAGGCAACCGGCCGGTTGCTTTCATTTGCTTAATATGTGTCCGGCGGGATATATGAGTGTTTGCTAGGGCAAAGTGTGGTTTGGCCTGGTTCAACTTGAGATGAAATCCTAGTATGATCAAATTCTTCAATCCCGACTGTTTTTCATTTTCTTTAAATATTTATATAGATAGGTCTACTTATATGCCTGCGTACATGTACGTCTGTCTTCAGATCTACCCATGACTTCAGCTGCTCGTCTGCTTCAATTCTGTTTCCAAATATTTTGTGGTTTTACTGCAGATACAACTACAGTTTTCTTGCACTACTAGTAAATCACTTCCGAATCAAGTCATCATTCAAGAGTACGGCAGGGGTCAACCGGACATCCTTACTGATTGACAGACGCTGCTGTCTCGCAAGCACACGAGAGGTTCACCAGGCTTGCAGCAAAAAATGCGGTGGTCGAGTTTCGTGATAGACTTGGCATGTGACTGTTGAACGCTGGTGCGTGCTGCTGTGACTTGACCAGCTTGGCCATCGTGCAGACGGACTTGGCAGTCATGACGGCTCGATCGATGCAGTTCGTAAGCATAGCGGACACCGGAGGCCGATGGATGTGATGAACATGATTCTGCAGTGATCTTGGAAGAGAAGGATGTGATGAGAACGGTTCTGCAGTGCTTTTTGAAGTAGTTTTGGCAGTGTTTTGCGAAGTGTCATTGTCGTTGACTCGTGTTTGAAACCTGTAGGCCAGAGATCGACCTGGAAGATCCCACGACGCATAATTACGCAGCTGCATCGTCTGAGTCGGAGCATTGCCTCTAGAGAATTTTGCTCGGTAGATAAAGCCGCAGCTCGCTACTTACTTTTAGACTGACGGCCATCGTGCCATCGGGCCTCTATTTGTCACTGCAGCTGCACCTGCACACACCCCTTGTTCCCAAGACTGTTGCTCTTACTCGTGCTGCATCACGAACCGCCCCCCCTCTTCAGCCCGCTATGAATCACGCTGCCACGAGCACCCAGGAGACGGTGACTTGTCGGGGTCTTCTGCTGGACCTCGATGGCACGCTCATCGACTCCACTGCTGCTGTCGGGCGGTTCTGGACCTCGTACGTTGACGCATCAGTCCCCAAACTTGACAAAACTGAACCATAAGTAGCATCGCTAAAGAGCTAAACCTCGATCCCGAATTGATCCTGAAAACCTGCCATGGGAGGAGGACAATAGACACACTGCGCCTGTTGTGCCCAGAGAAGGCCAGCTGGGATTGTAAGTACTGGAGGGGTCAGAAAAGAACGTCTTACGCAACGGGAGACTCACGCCTACATATGTACAGATGTGCGGCAGATCGAAGCCAGGATTCCTACAATCCATGGTCAGGGTGCTCTCGTCATCAACGGGACAGAAGGCTTTCTCCGAGGGGTTATTGAGTCAGAGATACCTTGGGCGATTGTAACCTCAGGTTCGAAGCCTCTGGCCCAGGGCTGGCTTGACGCGCTCGGGTTGCCCCATCCACCTCATCTCATAACTGCTGAGTCTGTCAAGAACGGCAAGCCGGATCCTGCTTGCTATAGATTGGGTTTAGATGCAATTGGTGCTAGCCGGGCCAGCGATGCCATTGTTTTAGAAGACAGTCCAGCCGGTATATTGGCTGCCAAGGCGGCTGGATGTCGAGTTCTTGGGCTCGTTACAAGCCATTCGTTGGAGCAGGTCTTGAGTGCGAAACCTGACTGGGTTGTCCGAGATCTCGCCTCTATTGACCTCTTCGGGTGTACTGAGGGGAATCTTCGGCTGCAGATCTCCAGACCACTGATTACCTACTAAGTAATTAGGCAGGAGTTGTTTAGCAATGGAGTCATGCTCTTTCGAAATACAAATATGTGGTTACAGGGGGTCGTTTGTTGGTCGAGATGATCCGAGAAGTGTGGAGAGCACAACAGAGGACGATAAATACAGCTCTGGAGGATCCCATATGTTTCCCTGTAGGCACATATTGCCCTTACCCTTTACTACAGACGAGGTTACTTACCCACAAAATTTGGCTACAAAGGATACAGATCTTCAATTATTCTGGAGAGACCCACTATTCCTTAACATGTTCTTCTAGTAAGAATTTCTGCTCAGAAAGACTTTGTTATAAACGGGCCAATCATGAAATGTGTGACAGACAAATATTTGGGATCCTCCAGAGCTGTATAGTCCCACTGTTCTCGGGGAAGTCCTCTGGATCCAAGACCCATCCAGCTGGCCCTGGCCCCGGGCTTTCGAAGGCTCCGATTGCACCACTCTAGGATAACAAAGCAGGCGTAAATTCGTATGCGCGGGAACAGCCGTCTTACTACAACCACTTTCTTTGCCGCTGATTGTCCTCCCGTCGGTGTATAAAGGATCATTAGGCCCAGTGGCAAGCTCCGTCCGGCTAGTAGGATGGACAAGGAACCCCCCATCACCAGAGTTGCTTGCTGTAACTAGGCGATGGAACCCGACAAGGCGAAGCGCAACTCTCGAAAGTCCATCACTGCGGCAGAAGGCTTCACATTTGTTCTCCAAGAGGCCCGAGATCTACGCATCCGTGGCGATCTGACCCCAGGCAAGCAGAACCAGGCGCGCGAGGCGGCGGCCATACTCAGCACACCTCAGTCAACTCGAGCGCGTCAAGGTTACCGCGTCTTCCTCTGCGACATCTTGGAGAAATGCGGCCCCCATGGCGTGCTCCTGTGCGCCATACGGCTGGGCCAGCACCGATCCATGACGATGCGTAAGAGTAGCCGGGAAGGCTTGGTGAGCATGATGGAGCTCAACAAGGATAATGCCATCATCAGATGTTCCGAGATCCTGTCGTGCGCGAGAGAATATGGGATATCCACGGTTCAAGGTATGGCTGCCTACTTGGGTTCAGGTTCAGCCCTCTGCCAGCTGCTAAATGTCTGCGCCAGAAGCGAGCGAAGGTGGTCTTGCTCTCGATCGAAATCTCGATCTGAATCTACTACCAGAGCCAGGATACCGCGTGTGCCCAGATACATTCGATGGATCTTGGGACGACCACGGGGAGCTTGGACTTTTCCTGATGGACATCCAAGTCGATTCTTCGTTTTACGGTACGTCGTTGCCTCTTCAGACGTTCGTCCGGCCTCTGCCAGCGTCAGAAAACTTATTTGTTAAGGAGCAGATGACACAATGCCGAGACTCTCTCCAATCGTTGCATCAAGCGCCCCCACAGACGCTTCGGATCGCATGCCAGCATCTATCCGGCCCGCGCTGGGTCCCGGGCCAGGGATGATGGCGGCATATCAAGATGGATGCCAAGATCTTTCTCCGCCACAGACGTGGGGGAATCATCCGAACCGAGATTAGCAACCTTCGAGCATGTTTGGGGTACGTACTGCAGCCGCCGCCGATCTCATTCAGTATGCAGCTGTTCCACTCTGTAGGGGTAGAGAGCAGGCTTTGACTGTGAGGGCATCCCACCAGATGGGGCCGCTGGCTGTGTATGGAGACAAGCAGCATTACGAATACACATCATTTTCATCAATCCGCCCACCGGTGTGGAATCCGTCATGCCGGTGCATTACTCAACTTGGCCCCCTACCATGCTCCTGCGGTACACAGTATTGGCCAACAAAAGGCGGACGTGGAGTCACCGAACCGAGCAAGCGTGCTTCCCCCCTCGAGTCGAGGCCCTACTTACTGTTGCACGGCTTACATCGGCAATGGTAATGATGTATCCCGGCTCTCCAAGCCGTGATATTTGATATCAACGACCTCCGGGTGTCTGGCTGGATCTCCCTCTTGCCATTGCGCTATCTATAGCTTTCCTGGTATGGCATTGTCCGTACAACCTGCCGTTCCTTCAATGGACCCACTAGTAATATCTTCAGACGCCCAACCTCCAGCCGTGACCAGGTCGCAGCAAAGTCGGCGCGTCTTCGCAGCTGTCCCGTCGCCAGCAAGGGAGCCCCGGCCTCTGCTGATCACGTCGTTGTTGGTCGGTGCGAACACGGTGCAGTTCATCTCAAATTTTGTTACCTTTGCTGGTGGACTGGCCTTGACAAAGGAGTTGGGCAAGGAGGTTGGCTCAGGCCATACGAATTGGATGGCCGCCTCGTATCCGTACAGCCCCCCCCCCCCCCCCCAAAAAAAAACCACCCCTTTGCCCCCCCCCCCGAACCGAGGGTGGCTCGAAACCCAGACATCGCTAAAAGAAAGGACCAAAATTGTAGGCTCACCCAAGGCGCTTTCGTACTCGTTACTGGTCGACTTGGCGCCATCTATGGCCATCAGCGCCTTGTCCTCTTAGGATGTCTCATCTTTGCCGTCTTCTCCCTGGCCAACGCCTTCTGTACATCTTACGACGCCTTCATTGCCGTCCGCGCCCTCAGCGGCGTCGGGGGCGGCTTCTTTCTGCCTAATGCTGTTTCCGTCATCACCATCATGGTACCGCCCGGGCGTTCTCGCAACCTCTTCTTGGGATTCTTCGCAGCTTCACCTCCTGTTGGCGGCGTTCTCGGAGGCCTTCTCGCCGGTGCCTTCATCGAGGGTGTTGGGTGGAAGTGGCTGTTTGTGATGATGTACGTTTCGCCTCACACCAAAACAACTCCTCCCGCCGAACTCGTCTAACCTCTCGAGCAGTGCTTTGTTGACAGGCGTGATCATGGGGCTCCTGATGTATCTAGCCATCACCGAAATACCAGTCGACAAAGATGGCCGGATCGATTACGTCGGCGCAGTCCTCGGATTGAGTAGCCTGCTGCTCCTAAACATTGTCTGCAAGTAAGTTCACCTCGGCTACGGGGAGGACAGGAACAAATTATGGCCATTGTTTCCGCGACTAACATTCGAGTAGCCAAGCTCCGGCAGCTGGCTGGTCAACGCCCTATGTCATTGCCTGCTTAGTTGTTACCGTCGTCCTCTTTGCCGGCTTCATTGCGTGGGAGAAGAAATGCGAGGAGCCCATCATGCCCTTACACATCTTCAAGGCTCCCACATTTTCCGCGCTCATCGCCGTCCTCTTACTCAGCTATATGGGTGCCGGCATCGACTTGTGGTATGCGGTCGCCTGGCAGCAGCAGCTTCGCTCTGTCTCTGTGCTTGAGACAGGCATCTACTTTATTCCATTTGGGTGCACTGCTCTCATCGCTGTATTTCTTGCAGCTTGGCTCATCTCAAGGGTTCGTGCCGAGTTCATCTTGGCCATCGGTATAACCATGGTGGTCGCAACCAGCCTCATCTTGGCTACCATGCCTGTCCATCAGACATACTGGGCTCAGGTCTTTCCTGCACTCCTCCTCTCTGGATTCTGCCCCGACTTAATCTTTGTTGCAGCCCAAGTGATCGCGAGCGGTAGCGTAAACCGCAAGCAGCAAGGCATAGCCAGTAGCCTCATTGGCACGCTCAATCTATACGGCACGAGTCTGGGCTTGGGAATTTCTGCGACGATAGAGAGCGAGGTCATCAAGATGAAGGATGAGGCAACGGGTTTCCGAGCCGCTCTGTACTTTGCCGCTGGGGTCGCTGCGGTGGCACTTGCCATTGACTTTTCTTTTGTGAGGGTCCCGAGGGACAGGCGGGAGGGCTGGGAGAGTCCGGCGGCAGAAGAACTCCAGGCGGTGGCTAGTGTCACAGCCGTTGAGGTGACACCAGCTCGTGAGGACTAGGTGCTGCCCTGGGGCCTTTGCAATTCGTTCCGCATTGTAGACGACAACATGTTCGAAATTCGTCATGGTTATTGTCCAAGAGAACAAAATCGGGCGGCTGTTGAGTAGAAGTTGACACCAGGCCTTTGTGTATCATATAGACAGATTGAAGAAATTGAATATGATGAGGCGAAGCATAAAGCCCGGCTTTGCCTAAACAACAAGTCGTGCAGAAGCGGGTGAGGAAACTTGGTTGAGAACTTGCTCTCCACTTTCTATCCCGGATCTCTCACGGGTCCCCAGCGACACGCAGCATTAAATCTTTGAATTGCTTTAGTAGTCTTCAGACCTGCCGGCTACTTGGCCATCCCGCGTCCGACGGACCGTGATGCTTGATAAGGTAGCTGAAGCCCGGGTGGCAAAACATGTTCAGTCGACAGACTCCTTCTGCCTTTAACGGCCCAACAGCTTCACAGGACGGTGGTTTCAACAGCGATCAAATGCAGCCTCACAAAGCAGCGATGTCATATCAAGCCGAGTCTGACTCGGGCACTGGAACAACTTTCCACAGACACAGAAACCGAGCAGCGCTAGTTTGTAAGTCAAATGCGACCGGAGACGGCCGTGCCGCAGGTGCATACTCGCCGGTCAAGTTGAAGAATGCACGTACAAGGTGCAACCAGCGGAAGTAGTAGAAGATGAGCCTCTAGCGCCTATACTGGTGGAAAGGCACGTGTTTGGGCCAAATTATCATGGGCCAAACTTCTGTGGGAGGTGAGATATACGAAAACCTCTGCTTGTGAAGCGCGCCAGCTCGGCGGTGCTTCTGACGCATTTACTCAGCGTAGTTCGAGGAAGCAAGGGTTACAAGGTTTACTTTTATGGGTTGGATGTCTTGTATCAGTCAACATACCGGCGTGTCAAGGCTCTGAAAGATATGTTCCCAAAACATATCCACAGCAACTTCCCATTCGGCAATACTGGCACCACTGCGAGCACTACTTGGGACATCTTCGCGCAGCTGCCATCTTTTGAATCATCCGAGTTCTTGCGGAAAACGACATGTAAACTTTCGAGCCGCTATTTCCCCTTTGAGACCAGTCAGAGTTTTACAAAGAGCTGGACGCGTACCCAAGGGACGCTGCTGTTTTTAGCTATTCGTCGGTTGCACAACTCTATGCGATGCTCGCTCTCAGCGTCCGTTATCTACCAGAGACAGCGACTTGTCTCAATGAGATAGAGCTGAGTGCAGAGTCCGCAAGCCACAAGTATCTGCATGCCGCTCAGGCAGCTTTCATGCAGATCGACTTCTTGGGCGACAACAACCTACAGTGGGTCGTCATAAAAAACGCCAAAAATCACGCATACACGCGATTTTCGGTATAACCACAATGTACCCTAAAATACCCTCTAACTTTAACCCAATATTATACTTTATATACCACCCCAAAAAGAGAAATTTAAATACTTAACACCTTATACGAGAAACTATATTTTTACAAGATATAACTTAAGCCAGTTAGTATACAGGATTATATACTATAAAGAAGTAACTCCAGATTATATTTATAGTATTATTAAATACTAAAATTATAAGGATCCGGGTATCTTAAAAACTAGCTATAGGTAGCTATAATTACTATCTAAGTGTAATATAAGACTTATATTATATTATATAGCTTATAATCCCTTTATATTAATATTGTAAATTATTAGGGATTATAGTCTTAAATACTTAGACTTAACTATTTAATAAGAGCTTATCCAGAGTAGAATTATATATAGTCTTACCGCTATAAGGCTATTTCTAACTAAAGATTATACTACTAAGTAACTTATATAAGCTCTTAAGTATAAAGACAAGCCGCTTAAATACTAGTAGTATGTTTTATTTACTAATAAGAGTATTATTAATTATAGTACTAGCCTGGCTTAAAAGTAGGTTTTCTAACCAAGAGGTTTAAAATTAACCCCCTTTATTACTTATATCTAGTATTCTAGTAGATTTTCTAATAATCTTTAAATAGGGAGCCTTACTATAGATCCTTAATATATATAAGCCTAGCCGAAAAAAGTATATTATTTCTAGATATTTTAGGGAGGAATCCACTATAGTATAAGAAGTAATCTTATCCTAGTTTTTAGTAACCTAGATTCTATATAAGGTAGTATTATAGTTATAATTTACCTTAAGATCCTTAAAGAATATATACTAATAATTATAGACTATAATATTATCTTTATATAAGATAATATACCTGTATATATAGTATATATTATATAGTAGTAGTTTAAAGAGAAGGGTATTTATATCTTTAAGTAACCGGCTTACTTGCTTAACTTAAATCCTATAGAAAATTTATAGTATCTACTTAAAAAAAAGATTATAAACTTTTACCTGGAGCTTTTAACCCTTCTAAAAAACCCTAAGTTACTCGCTAAGATATATAAGATTACTATAATACTATAGGAAGAGTTTAAGGAGGATATAATTAACAGGTTGATAGATTTAATACCCTAAAGGATCACTATAGTAATTATAGTATAAGGCTGGTATATAAAGTACTAATATATAAATAACTTATATAAATTAATAGCCTGATTAATAAAGTATTATCTTAATTATTTATAGCTATGTAACTATTAAATTGTGTTGTAGAGGTACGAGAATATACAGGTGGTGCTTAATAGGGTATATCGGGTTTTTGACGTGTTGGTTGTGTTTGGCGTTTTTTATGACGACCCACTGTAGCTACGCTTCGAACGTTGTGTATAATCGTCATGAGTAACTTGATGAACATTATCACCACCGATGACCGAAACCACAATTCATTGCTCATGGGCATGGTCGTTCGCATGGCCATGCGCATGGCAATGCACATGGACCCAAAATGATTCCCGGACATGCCAAAGGCTGGTGCTGACATCCGCCTTCGCATTTGGCTGACTATTACCCTCCTCGATGTGCTCACATCAATCGACTCTGGCCTTCCGCCTCTGGTCCGCACAGATGACTCTGATGATGTATTCGGATGTGATGTGACAAGCTATCAGCAGGACCCCGGGGGGCCCTCGCAAGATGGCGATTTTGGCACCAACGATCATCACAGCCCTCGACCGGCGGACGGCAGAAAACTTTGCGTCCCGATGTTCGAACAACTGTTAGCATCGGTCATACCCACCGTATCAGGTCTCGTTGAAACCATCAAATCTTGCGGGAAAAGCTTCAATTACAAGGAATTAGTAGAAAATGATACCAAACTGCGGTCGGGACTTCAGATAATACACAACACTCGGCCGCCGGGCTGCTCCCATCGCCTAAACAGGGCGGGTTCCAGGCTCGCAGGCTGCAACTACTACTTCTGGAGCTTTTTCTCAGACGAGTCATAATAGCTCTCCATCAAGCCTACACGAGACGTCCTGAGGAATCTTGGAAGGGAGGCAGCACGAAACCTCCTATTGGACAGTACTCGAGTGCTCGATCGCTCTGCTCAAGCTCCACCAGAGCCTTAGCGACAACCCGAGCGCATATTGGTTTATGGACATATTCTTGAATAACTTGTCCATTGCCTTCATTATATTGGCCTAGCCATCCGAAGGAACGACTTTAATCACTCAACCAAGACGCCATCAGATATATCTCCTCGAGACGTGGCGTTGGCCTATTCTCAGAACTTCAGCCAAAATCTTTTATAAACATGCCAGAAAATTAGTCAACCATTTCCGGGCCTACATGGGCGCAGCTCGTCTCGTTACCGCACTCGAAGCATTTGAAAGTGGATCCCCGATGCTGCAGGCCATAGAAGTCGTGGCAGAGCAAATCATCCAGACAATGCGTACTAATAAAAGGGAGGTCCACGGGTGCTGTAAATTTTTTCGTGCTGATTTATGCGGCCATTACTTGGGTCACGACCTAGAACTTTTGAACTTCTTCATCTCTGTCAAGCCGCTCTAGTGCATCGCGAATATTACCACATTTCCAGTTACATTGCATATTTTCCCACAAGTTCGACTCGTTCAGCGCAGAACTTGCGAGAAGCGTTTTAGCCTGCACCTGCGAGCCACATTTCAGACGAACCGTCTCCTACTGCTTCAGGATAGCAGGAACCTTTTCTCTACTTACACCAGGCTCTAGCAAGAGACTGAATCCTTTAGCATCCTTAACAGCCTGGCTAGCACCCTGTCCCTAGAATGGAGCCATCGCGTGTGCAGCGTCACCAAGCAAGGCGGCACGACCACGTACATATTCGTGCAGCAGATCATGGTCACGGAGTTCCCAGACCTTTGATTTTTCAGT
This sequence comes from Diaporthe citriasiana, assembly GCA_014872975.1. NCBI lineage: Eukaryota > Fungi > Ascomycota > Sordariomycetes > Diaporthales > Diaporthaceae > Diaporthe > Diaporthe citriasiana. Next base: position 75,449 of record JADAZS010000143.1, on the reverse strand, counting down.
ACATCTAGAGAAAAATGAAGTCAGCTCCTTAACATCCAATAACCAAGGTAGCAGGCAGAAGGCAATGTGGAAATGTTTACTGCATAAGCTTGAGGATCCACGCCGGAAAGTTGTGGAAAATTCCCATAACCTCGTCTTGCTTACCAGCAGCGAACCAAGACTCCGTCGCTTTCTCTTTCAGAGCTGAACTGGGGCACACGCAGCTAAAGTTTACGTATTTAAAATCCTTACAGGGATAGGTGATAACAGCCCTGTTGGTACCGTCCTGTACTCTCACAATATTGATATAGCCCCCGCCTTCCTGCAAAGTATCTTACAGCTCCAGCTTAAACCAGTAGAGGGGCTTCTCGAGACAGGTGTGCACTTTTGCCAACGCCAGACTGGGTGATTATGGTTCAGGATCAGCTCAACTATCAGATATCAAGAAGAGAAGGTCCTATTCATTCTAATAAAATGTCTGTACCCCGGTAAAAGGGTGTGCAAAATCCTAGCATTTAGCCTATAAATGGAACCAAACCGAGTAGCTCTTCCGGGTCAAATGTGTCCAGGTCAGGAAAAATGTTTTGATCCAACATCAGGTCTGAAAGCATCATCCCTACAGGGGTCGTAAATTCGTTAGTCACCGGCCACGCTGCCGAAAGGTAGAAAAGGGGGGGGGGGGGGGACTCAAACTCGCAGGAACCAGCCGATCTCGATCCGTAAGATACCGGCCCGTTCTTGCCTATGTCTATCAACAGGTTCATATTCCTACTGTGGTTCAGCGCATGAGCGCAGTACACATCGGTCCCGTGGCCAGCAGAGGCGCGTAGATACCGATAGAATCGCCCGTATGCTTGGCTGCCCCAGAAACATCACACGGGAGCTTCAGTTTGTTTTGTACGAGAGGCTTGTTGTTTGCTATGGACTTCTTGGAGAAGGTGTCTGAGATGGTGCCCCGGGTCCTACGGAGCGCACCGTGGCCGACGGTGCCGACGGTGCCGAAGACGCCATCAAGCGTCCCTTGGGCACCGGCACTGGGAGGTGATGTGTCGCGCTTGAAGCCACCTGGCATCGCCAGCGTATGGAGAACTGAATAATTCATGGTCGATGATGTCGAGCTCATGCGGTTTGATGCGCGCAATGTGTACGGCCGTGTTTGCCACGTATGTGCTGAATCCAAGCGAATCAATGAGGCCTAGTCCTGTAATTCATTGTCTTCTGATCTACCTCCTGTCTCGTCATATTCTACGCAGAAATCTGGATATACTAGATTGTCGGCGACGAGGAAACGAAAAGTGTGGAGGAAGTTTACGCTGTAGGTTCTCATGGCCATAAATCATCGTAACTTGACTTACATGGGCAGAGAAGCTGATCTTTGCAACGAAGAAGGCTGGAGTCAAACAAACATGTTCTGCACCCGAAACATGTCTGCCTTATTACAGTCTTGGAAAAGAACATTGAAACGTGTGCATTGTCTTGACCAGCACTGCTGAAGGGCTGTAGCTTCAGTTCAATCAATCACATAAAGGTTGCAAGCAGGGAAATTATAAGCTACTCCGGGAGGCTGCAGATAGTGATGCGTGTCAACAAAGGACTGAATTTGATGGATCTCAGAGTCCCAGGCATCAAGAAAAAGGCCCAGGCTTCAATGTTCTGTTTTGATCAGGTATGTATAAAATACATCTAATCTCGCCCTTGCTTTGCATAGGATGCCAACTTCAACGCGATTCAAGACAACACAGCCAGTCAAACCAAACACAAACCAAACACACAAGTCTCCGTCGCAACGATCCTCACGATGCAGCCCAACAAAATCATCATCACGGCTATGTCACTGGCTACGGCCTTTGCGGCAGACAAATCAGACAAATTCGACGAGATGAAGTATGGCACTTGCCAGGCAATGTGTACAAAAAGGGCTGTTACTTGCTACGCTGACGCCGGGATCATGCTGGATGGCAGTGAGCGTCCATCGGCCACGCCAGCCATGGTTACTACGTGCAATCTGGCTCTTTTTGACTGTCGTACTCTCTGCTTCTTGCGTGCCAAACACGGATACAACTTGGAAGAATGCTTTGCCTAGGGGCGGCTAGATTCCCGTCGCATCAACAGCTGAGGCTGGGCTGGTCAAGACTACCCTAGGTATGGTTTTGTTGAGGACAAGACAGTGAATGAAGGGCTGGATCGGGGATTTCACTCACGGAAGAAAACAATAGGTGGGAGAGAGATCAGGAAAGTCAGCAAACACGCGAACATAGTCAAAAGGGCTAGTTGCTGGATAGGAGGCGAGTGTCCAGATGTCAGGAGACGGTGGAGCAACAAAAAGAGCAGTTCGGTATTGTCAGCCCACCAAGCAGGCTCCTGCGAAGTGGGTGTGGGCGAATAAGGGGCGAGGACAGATGACCAAAGCCATGGGGAGATGACGAGTAACTAGAGAGAATACCGTGTCTGGCGTGCCTGCATGTGGCGATGACTATGTGCCGTGAAAAGGGTGAATGCCAGTGAGAGTGACTCAACGTTGGAGTTTCACGCAGGCTGTTCATGCATCAGTTGCAGAGGAGATTCGAACCAAGTGAAACAAAGACACTGATGGAAATACAGTCTATTCCTCAGGGACAAATTTGATTTGTTCAGGTTTTGAATGTGTATTTTGTAGTCAAGCCACAGGCCAGGAGCCACAATATACAGTATATACTGCAGTATTGACAGCGTGCAGCACAATGTGGACCAAGGCAGTCTAAAAATGACGATGTATGTTGTAGCTCACTGGGCGAGGTGACAGGCTGAGAGAGGCCTGGAGAACCCCGCAAACGGTAAGGGGCGGGAAATGCGGAGTGGCTTCTTCGCTCACTGTACTGCAGGCCCATGAATGCACGCACAATGCACATGAGGCAAGCTCCGGAAAAAGAGGGGTCTCGGCCCCAGGTACCAAAGTACAAAAGGGCGCCAGTCTCCCGCCTCCAAATGCTCCCAGCCGCTGGAGGGTCATTAGAGAGACGAGCTCCGATTGATGAATTACTTACTTGTTTATTGCTGTAGACTACCTACTTGCTATACCTAGCTTGTCTAGAGGCCGAGGTACATCAGGTATGTGTCTATCTATCTATCTATCTAATCTTGACCATCAATTCAAGAGTTTGATCCCAAGTACCGACTCAGCCGGGTCTAACTACCAGTCAGAAGCTGTTCATTCAGTGGTAAAGCTGTCGTGATAAGAACCAGCATCTGATTACGGACAGGTTGCTGGTCAGGTCAGGTCAGGCCAGGTTACAGCTTGTTCGGATAGCCCTTCCGACGTACCACCGCGATATACCACAGGACCACAATTCAATATCACGTGCCCAAAGGTGAGCAGAGCTCCATCTCTACCTAACGCATGTTTCGCAATACTGTGCTGTAGATGGGATTGTTGCGTACTGAGTGCCGACATGCAGGAGCTGGCTTAAGCCATGACTGTCTAGGTACCGTACAACGTACTGCACGAATCTTATCTGCCCAGAAACAACTTTGTTTCCGAGTCGAACACGGCACAGAAGCAGCTCACTAAGCAGTCATGACAGTCTCATCCGTCCATTTTGGATCTCTGGCTTTATTCCCTTGAAAGTTCTCTTTCACCTGCTGGAAACTCGGGCATCATCATCCAAATTCCATCATTATCGCCATCCTCATCAACAACCCTCCTGCAAAAATTCACCGAAACTTGGATCAAACAAATCACCGTCACTTCTCTGTTGGTAGAGAGGAGCAAGCAAACGAACGAGTGAGCAGAACGAACAAAACGAGCCAGCTCTTGGAAGGCCGTTCCGCCCGTTCCCCACTCCTCTGTCTGCCAATCCGTCACATCATTGGCCTGCCACGGCTAGCTGCCGACGCTAAGCAGGGAGCTCTTGGACTCTCCAGCCCACCCACCACCTTTTGATTTTTTTGGGGTCAGGTACCGAGGTACCTGCTCACAGCAGATCAGGTACATTCTGGTGTCAGAGCACCACGCCTTTATAAGGCGCCTGACAGTCCCGGTCAGGTACCCAAGGTGTGGTCCGTTGTCCACTCTCCACCACCTACACCAGACCACCTCCAGTACTCCGTACCTACCACCTGCCCCGACTGCTGTCCGTCTGCGGTGTGTGTGTGCTTGTGTGCGTGCCGGTGGGCCCAAGCTTCTCGGCCTTGACCCCATCCCAGTCGCATCGCAGTCGCCGCGCATCGCATCGAACCGCACTTACGTCCCTCCATCCACTCCATCCTCCAACTTTCTCACTCGATCACTACTTTTCACCCGCCATCACCATCCCGAATTGACCCCAGCAGACACTCTCAAGCCTTTCGCATCAGCTTCTGCCTAGCACCTCTACTTGTGCAGCCCTCGAGAGTGCCCAATCCCTCGAGAATCAACCACCCTCCGCCCCAATTCTGTCTGCCATGGGAAGCTCAATCGCTGCCTCTCCATCTCCATCCTCCATCCAACGCGACCATATTTTGTCGAGCTAGAGGCAGCCTTTCTGTCTGTCTGCCCGTCTGTCAAGCTGACATTCTTTGCCTGTGAGCTAGCTACCTTTCTTCCTCTGCTTGCCCCTGCCCCTGCCCTCCATCCCTCAAATATACATATTGATGTCTGCCTCCTTGTGCTCTGCCCCCCACCAGCTAATAATCTTTTCTTGTTCCTGGTCTAGATTTTGCCCCAAACACCTCTGCTCACACCCGATCCCATCCCCCAAGATGGGCTCCGTAACGGAGTTCCCATTGGGACCTCACCTGCGGTATCCCATAACAATCACCAGGCTGATCTACCAGCCTGGCGACGAGGTCAAGAAGGGGTCCAATGCCATGGAGTTCTCCTACAAGTACAAGATGGAGTTCGGCGACCAGATCACCGGCGACATTCGAAACGAGGAGCAGACAGGCTTTGCCTCTTGGCCCAGCCCTACCAATGGGACCCTCAAGTCCTGGGATATCAAGGTCGGCGAGGTCATTACCCGCAGCCGCCCGTGCGTGCGCATCGAGGAGACCTGCATACACGACAATCAGTACGGCGGCATGTGCCTGATCTGCGGGAAGAGCACCGACGAGATCGACTTCTACACCACCCAGCTCGACACCGCCCGCGCCCCGGTCCAGATGATCCATGACAACGTCAAGCTGACCGTCAGCCTCGACCGCGCCACTGAGACCGAGCTGCTGCAGCAGAAGCGCCTGCTGGAGCACCGCAAGCTGAGCCTGGTGGTCGACCTGGACCAGACCATCATCCACGCATGCATAGACCCCACCGTCGGGGAGTGGCAGAACGACCCCACGAACCCGAACCACCACGCCGTCAAGGACGTCCAGAGCTTCCAGCTCAACGACGACGGCCCCCGCGGCCTGGCCAGCGGCTGCTCCTATTACATCAAAATGCGCCCCAACCTCCGACAGTTCCTCACCAACATCTCCAAGCTCTACGAGCTGCACGTCTACACCATGGGCACCCGGGCATACGCCATGAACATCGCCAAGATCGTGGACCCGGACAAGAAGCTCTTTGGCGACCGCATCATCAGCCGCGATGAGAACGGCAACATGACCGCCAAGAGCCTGCAGCGCCTCTTCCCTGTCTCGACCAACATGGTCGTCGTCATCGATGACCGTGCCGACGTCTGGCCAAACAACCGGCGGAACCTGATCAAGGTCGTGCCCTACGACTTTTTCAAGGGCACGGGCGACATCAACTCTAGCTTCTTGCCAAAAAGGCCGGACCTCACCCCAGCTCCAGAAGCCGCCGTCCCTGAGGCGACCCCCCAGAACGGCGAGGCAAAGCCCGATGTAGAGGGGGATGCAGTAGCGAAGCCAGCCTCCCCAGCCGCCGGCGGTCCGACGCCGGCCGACGCCAGCGGTGCTAATGATGTTGCACTGCTGAAAGCGCAGACCGAACAAGAGCGGGCCCTGGAGAAGCAGCTGACCGACAGGCCTCTGCTGCACATGCAGGAGAAGCTTGACAAGGACGATGAGGAAGCCGAGAAGGCCAGCGCGGAGAACGAGAGTCCCGGAAGCGGCCAGGTCACCCCGCCGCACCAGCGGCACCACGTCCTCCTCGACGACGATGCCGAGCTCACCTACCTAGAACGACACCTCACGAATCTACACGAGAAGTACTACGAGGCCTACGAAAACCGCGACAACAGCCGCTCGATACCCGACGTCGGCACGGTGCTGGACGAGCTGAAACACGAGGTGCTGCGCGGCACGCGCATCGTGCTCAGCGGCATCGTTCCCAACAACGTGGACAAGTGGAACCACGAGATCGCGCTGCAGGTGAAAAGCTTTGGCGCCGTATTGGAAGACCGGATACACCCCGGGATCACACACCTGGTGGTCAGCCTGCTCCGGCCCCGAACGGCCAAGGTGCGAGAGGCGGTCAGGATACCGACCATTAAGATCGTCAACCAGAACTGGCTACAGGACTCGATAAGCCAGTGGGAGGAGTTGGACGAGACACCGTACCTGCTGGACCTGCACCCTGCGGACCGGGGAGGCTTGGCACCCCTCGTGCTGCCTGGGAAGGGCGACGGTAGCACAACCCCCGTGGCGATCGACACCGTCATGCAGAATGGCGGTCCCGACCCAGACGAGCTCGACAGCGCCGATGAGGAGGAGGAGCTTGACCCGCGAAGCCCCATCGATGAGCTCAAGACGTTTGACTTCAACGAGGCCGACGAGGAGCTGGCCGCGTTCATGGAGGAAGACGACGGAGACGATGACGATGACGATGGCAAGTCAGAAGACGAAGGCCGCCAGTCAGATTCTGAGTTCGAAGACAATAACAGCACGACGTCGGACAGTGCGAGTGAGACGGGGTCGAAAGCGAGCGGGGCCAGGGGCGAGGCAGTCAACGGCACATCACCTGGCTCCAAGCGAAAACACGGTGACAGTGACACGGAGGGCGGGAGGGGTGTCGAGGGCAGCGGCTCTGCGCTGTCAAAAAAGTTGAAGATGTCACGGTCACAAGGGGGCAGCAAGCTGCGGTCTGCGTACGAGCCTGAGCCGGAGCTCCCGGGAGGAGAAGCCACGGGCACGAACGGGGGTGGCCATGCTCTCGATGGCGAGGAGGAAGACGAGGAGGAGGTGGACCTCCTGGAGACGGAAGGAGGCGGCAATGAGGGTCTGGACGAGATCGACGAGATCGACGAGGCGGAGCTGATGGCAGAGCTGGATAAGGAAGAGCAGGAGCAGCTTGCAGAAAAGGGCTAGGTGCCCTGGGTCTCAAAGCTCAACTCCAAGTCGCGCAACGAGAAACTGGCACGGGGATGTTATCCACCGCCTCCGTCGTCCTCGTCGTCCTCATCGCCGTCGACAACCCCCTAGCATTGGAGATCTTCAAGGGCGTTAAGTGAGGATAAAGTGTGGAATCACTGGATTGCATTTGTGGAAGGGTTTCTACTTTTTTCTTTCCCTTTCTTTTAACTAGCGATACTTGATTAGCCAATGAATTAGAATCCACTGTATACCACGGCCAGTATCACATACACACATGATGGGCCATGCAACCTCGATATACCATATTGAACTGCTCTGGCCTGGAATTTGATAGTGGATAGGTAGTCTCTACTCTGTACGTGTCCCAGCTGAGCTTCAGGCGGTTGACTCTTACATAATCAGGCCCCCACACCGCCCGCACCTCCACAGCAGAGAGAGAGAGGGAGAGAGCTCTGGCCAATCCAGCCCGGCTCGAATGCAAGCAGGTGCTCTGCCCTGGGCTGCGGGCAGGCAAAGCAAGGGAAAGCAGTTCGAGCCGCCATTCGACATTCCGAATCCCACGACAACGACAAGACCCCTCGCCCATACCCTCGACATCAACCCTCCAACCCCACCAAAAACGGCGTTACGATCGCGGTAGCAGCTTCCGTCCAATTGACTGGTGCCGCAAAAAGCCACGTCCTCTGCGACTAAAAGAAGGGAGCAAACCCCAGGATTGGTCGGCGCATCCGACAGAACCAGAGCAGCAACAACAACACCAACAAACAGCCCACCATGCCTCAGGATATGCCCCCCGTGGGCGGGTACGACCCCGTTCAGTACAAGGTGAGAAAAGAACTTTTTCGAATGCGCTTTACTACCTGCTGTCTCCTTCGTGGCCCTCCTCCCGATTCTCGAGGCCGAACCAAGCAACACAATGACCAGATCTCATTGGCGAACTGGATGGACAGATTGGGTGGACCGAGACTGCGCGTTCGAGGGATCTTCATGGGTGGCACTGGTTGAGCAGGAAGACAACTTCTGTATCGGAGCAGCAAACCCGGCATGAGCAAAGGAGAAGCATGCCAGCGTTGGGCGAGGATATCAAACATAAATCGGCTCCCCTACAAAGGGAAACGTGCGCTGGAGGAGGTGCACCAAGCGGCTGCTTGACGCCCCAATTGACGCCATATATGCACTCGAAAAGGCATCGGGACAGAGGGTCCAATTCCGACGAGCACTATGAGGCCGTGCCATCACTCCCTCGAAGCGCAGTGGCACAGGCAAGTGCCGCAGAGTATTTGCGAGCCTTGAGAGTCGAGTCAGGAGATCGGCTGGTTGCCACACACGAGGAGGAGGAGGAGGAGGAGGAGGAGGAGGAGGAGGATTGCAACCGGGCCGTTGAACTTGGCGCTTCTGCTTCCTGCAATGCCTGCAAGTCACTTGTACAAGTACGGGATCGCTGACTTGCACACTCTCACCTGCAGCGCAACCTGCCCGCAAGAGGCTTCAAGCCCGCGACACTACTCGCCATCGCCGGCGGCGTGATGCTCTTCGGATGGTACAAGTTCGGCAAGGGGGCACGGGAACAACGGTGAGTCGCCCAGCCAACACCCCCCTAATCCAATCAACCACTTCCACCACCACCCACGCCCCATACCTCTCCTCTGGCAGTACAGCCTGGTGGCACACAACATCCCCTTACCCTCGCTGACACAACCCCCCGGCGGGTGTCCCCAGAGAGCTCGCCCGAGAGAAGATGTGGGCTCGTATCCACCTCATCCCCGCCCTCCAGGCAGAGGAGGACCGCGACCAGGTCCGCCGCTACCTGGCCGACCAGCAGCGCGAGCGCGACCTCATGGGCGGCGAGAACTTCAAGGTCTACCACAACGAGAGGTTCGTCAAGCCCACCTTCGCCGTCACCCCCGAGAAGTCAAAGTAGTAGACAGGCTCTCGGCCGGGTGCGTGTGCGGGGCCGAGGGACGGAGCATGGAGACAGGATGGCATATCAGACTGGTGCAGCAAGCACAGACTCGTCCAGCTGTGTGTTCAACAGATTGAGTGCTCATGCCAGTCGGGGATAAGACGGCCTGATTGATGTATATATGGCATGGGGCTGGCTCGGTGATGACAAAACAATCAAAAGACAAGAACAAAGAAAGCATGTGGCATTCCTTCTACCGAGGGTGTTCAAGGTTCATCGATGCAAACGCGATGACAGTTCGGATACCTCGACATTCAGCATTCACCAACAGCTACGGTGTCTTCCACACGGTGTGCCGGATACATTACTTCGTAAGGCATATAGGTATATCGTCCACCAACCCACAAAAGAGAAAACCATGCCCCATCAACCCGATGCTGAACTGAAACACAAAACGCCCCAACCTTGAACCGTGATGCCATCTCTATGAGACCCTTCCCCGTGATCTACACGAAAACTGTCGACCCCGGAACGGAAGACGAGCAAACAAAACACGACATACAAGCTGGGCTCATCGCGAAGGGAGCTCAGCTTGCTATGCCGCCGCCTGCACGATCTTGAAGCCCTCTGTCACCATCTTGGTGATATCCTCGTTCTTGTGTTGCAATAGCCCCAAAGCAAAGGCCACATCGTTCCATTGTCGCTCCGTCTCGCACCTTGGCAGACGAGCCGCCAGCTTGTCGGCCAGCTGCTTGGCGTGCTTGTCCTGTCATGGGGGTTAGCAAGCTGTTACACCTCAGGAGGGCCCGGATCCATCAGCAACTGATGATAACTCTGACTTACCTTCTCCACAAACCCAAGCAGGAACTTGACAATCTTCCTGAAGCTCTCCTCTGCGAGCGCCTTCTCCGCCGACAGGAGGGAGAACATGTCGACAAAGTGGTTGTACACCGCATTGTCCTTGGTAGACAGCTCCGTAAAGAACATCCTGGCCAGGTCCGCGATGCGCTTGTCCTCGTCCTCCATGCACTTGGCCATCTCACCCAGCTGGCCCTTCACCTTGACCTGTCCAGCCAGGATCAGGAACGTCAGGGTCATCAGGCACGTGCGCTTGACCGAAGCATCCTTGTCGGCAAGTCGACGGTAGAGGAAATCTGTGTTCTCATCGATGAGGTGGTTGAAGCAGACCGCCATGTCACCCAGCGCGATAACCGCGTTGGACCGAACCGTCGCGTCGGGGGATCGCTCCATGATGGTGATGAGCAGAGGCAGGTTGGCCTCGCAGTACTCAGCACTGACGCACATCAACTTGGCCAGGCACAACGTGGCAGCCGCTTGTAAGCCCTTGTCCTTGTACTTGGTGTTGTTCGCGCAGATCTCGCTCACGAGAGCCCCGTACAGGGCTAGCAAGGAATTCTCGCCGTAGAGAAGCTCCCGTTCGCGGATGTGCAGCATGGCCTCCGTGAAATCGTCCTCGGTCGTACCGCCAATGAGGTCCAGCTCGTCCTCGGGCTCCTCCTTATCGGCGGCCACGGTCCCAATGGTCGATGCCCGGTTGTTCCTGCTGTTGCGTCGCGATTCGGCCTCAGCCGCCTTTTCAGCCGCCACGGCCTTCTCCTTCTCCTGCTTGCGACGCTTAAAGTCCAGCTCGCACAGTTCAAGGTGGACAATCTGCTTGATGGCGACGTGTCCCACAATGAATAGGAGCTCAGACAGCGCAATGGCGTTGTCGCGCTTTGGCTTCTGAGTACCCTCCGCCTGTGTGGCCGGCTGCTGGGTCGCTGGCTGTTGCGTCGGTGGCATCACAGTAGGCTCAGCCATGTCCACATCACCGCCCTCTTCGACCTCTGCCTTAGCCGAGTGTCTACTTTGTGCTGATTTCTGCGAGTCTCTGGATGCAGGCCTGTCGTTGGAATTTGAGCGAGCGCGGCCGCTGAATACAGCTTTCGTCTTGTGGCGGATGATCTCGGAACAGAGTACGTCAGGATGCTTCGAGATGGCGTAGATCGCGTTGATAGCCTGCTCAGCGACGCCGTACCACTCCTCATTCTCAGAGGGGACATCTGTAATGGCAGCAAGCTTCTGAAGGACAGCATGCTGGTTTGGCAGCCGCGAGAACTTGACGCCAGACTCCTTAGCCTGTCGGCCAGTCGGGTTCAGGCGGCGAAGCGCGATGCATGTGTACTTGGCGAGCTGGAGATCGCCACGCCCGTGCGGCCCAAGGCCGGTGCGAAGCATAGTCTCCATGTCACTGACTACGATTTCGGGATTAGCAGTCGCCAACATGCCCAACACGATGATGGCGCCTCTTCTCTGCGTCCTGGAGATCTCGCGCTTATGCACGCCGTAGACCTGCCAGAGCTTCGAGATGACAAGGTCGGGGATCATGCCCTGTTTCATCATGGTCGCTAACAGCTGCTCGAGGGATGTCAACTCTGCCGGCGTGGCCCCAAAGGTCAGGCTGATCATGTTGCGGGCAATGAAGTTGGCAGCATCGTTGGGGCTAAACGAATCCGGGGCCTCGAAGAAGAGCCGCTTGTAGCAGTCGATAAGATGGGCCTGGACGCCCTTTCCTTCGTCGCTGTTGCCCTTGGTCCAGATCAGTCTGAGCATTCGGCGGATACCCACTTTGTTCTGCTCAATGTTGTATGCGTCGCCAATCTCGAAGTAGTCCATTGCCTCGATCACCTCGCTCTTGTTCTTGGACCCAAGTAACTGGCAGACGGTACCGGTCGCCTCGTGCAGGACGTCGATGAACTTGAGTGCTTCCGTGTAGTACCGTCGGGTTAGGGTGAGTTTCTCAATGGCTTCTGATGTCGCGGCGTCCTCCTGTACCTTCTGGATGGCAGCGAGCTTCTCTTCCTCGGTCATCTCGTCTGGGTCGTTCTTTTGCGGGGACGGCTCGACTTGCGTTGCCTCGTCTAGCAGCTGTTCGTCCACGGTGACGTCGGCCCTGCCCTGACTATCCATGTCAGGGGCTCCGGCTGGGGGCTTGAGAGCATTGAGCTCCTGGTCGACCTTGTCCAGGCGCCCCTGCCAGTCCTTCCGGGCCAGCTGGTGGCCATGCATCACGGTGAACGGGTGGGTCTTGATGAGGCATCCCAGCAGCTTGATAGCATTCCTCCTCACGTTGCTGCTCTTGTCTTCAAGGCTGCGGCACGCCAGCTCAGCCGCCCTCTGCCTCCGCTTGGGGAACTTCTGTTGGAGGTCGCACAGCTTCACGTAGACCTGGATTGCCCTGCAGCGACAGTAAGGATTGATGTCGAGAAAGCGCTCCTCCAGGACGTCGAAGAAAGCATTCAGCTGGGACTTGTAGTTCTCTCCTCGTTCTTCTTGTTTGCTCAGGTAGATAAGCATGTTGCCGCAAACTTCGACCAGGGCGCACCGGAGCGTGTAAGACTGGACTCGTTAGCTTCGGAGCAGCCCACTGACAGGACCTCGGAGCGTACCTCGCTGTCAAGTTGCTTGGCCAACATGGTCATCTGCTTGATGACCAGCCTCGGCGCCAGCTCAGACAGTTTGACCATAAAGGTAGAGACAGACTTGGGGCCTCGGGTGTCATTACTGTTGAACTCCTTGTTACTGAGCTCACGCAGTACTTCCTCCCCAAGCTGCGGGTAGTCATATTGCTCTGCCAGGATGTGTAGAAACTCGGCCATGGGCTCGGACAAGTGTTCGAAGTAGGTCAGGTTCTGGACAATGGAGATTTGCGCGGCTGGAAAAAGAAAGCAGTGTTAGCTGGCTACATGGCTACATGGCCACCATCGCCATCACTTCCATAGGGGCAGGCACCCACCATAACCATGGCCGTGGTGCTTGACGGCGATGCACAGCACCTTGAAGGCGTGCATCCGGATGGTTGTGTTCTTGATTCGTTGCTCGCTCTCAAGGATCAAGTAGACGGGACGAGTTATGAGGCCGATGAAGGTGTCGCGTTCGGATGTCGTCAAGAAGATTTTGCCCAGCTTCAAGCGCAGTACCTTGCACATGGTGTCAAGGGCTATCTGTAGCTGGGCAGCGCTGTCCCAGTTGGCGTCCTTGTCGGCGGCGGCGGCCTTCTTGCCCTTGGGCTTCCTGCCTCGAGCGATCGGGGCGGATGACGACTTCTCGGCGGCCTTGGTCTCGACGCAGGAGATGGTCCATTGCAGTAGGAAGCCGTAGATCTCAAGGAGATGTTTGTGATGGGAGAGAAGGTCCTGCTCGTCGGACTCGAGGTCGGTGTGGATAATATCGGCTTCGGCGGACAGGCCGGAAGTGATGAGATCAAAGACCTTGGAGAGCGCATGTGTGGGCAGGTATGGGGTGTATCTGGAGAGTTGAAAGAGCTTAGAAACATGTACCTGCACGCCGGCGAGAGGAGGAGGCATTCGTGGGTGGTGGTGTTGCTCGGTGCCTGGGTCTGGATCGGGGTCTGGGTCTGGAGTCTGCTCTGGAGTAGGTAGGGTAGAGGGTGTATCTGAGTCTGGATCTGCGACATGGCGCATGCTCTTCTTCTGCGCCGGCCCGCAGCGCGAGGAGAAGGAGGGCAGCGCAGAAGCACAGGCAGAGGCAGCGGCAGAGTCAGACTCGGAGGGGGAAAGGGAAGTGGGGGCGCACTTGAGGAGGAACTGCAGCGAGTCGAAGTGCGCGCTACGAGTGATAGCATCGGGGTTCTCTGCGACGGCATCGATGATGGGGTTGAGGACGGGGTTGATGACGCCGTTGGTGAGGCTCTCTGGGTCGTTTTCGCAGTCGAACAAGGCGGTATCTGCCTGCTCGGTGTGTATCGTGGCAGGGTCGCTCATGTAGAGCTTGAGAGCCTCGTTGATGTCGAAGTTGACGTTGTCCATCTTGGCGGACGGGTCGCCTGGTCACACCGACAGGCTTGTCTTATCTTGTCTTCTCTCGTCTTGTCGCGTGGGTTTGCTTCGTGTCGCTTTTCTGTGGCGGTGGACTGGGTATCGCGAAGTCGAAAGAGAAATGGAGCGGGAGTGAAAAAGAAAACAAGAGAGAGGAGATGAAAAGCCGAGCCAGGGAAATTGCAATGACAAGGTGCAGTCCCGTGGAGGAGGAGCAGAAGACACGGGCGACCTGGTCAGAGCTGGTGTAACATTCGGAAGGAGGCTCTGTCTGAGTCGGCGTCAACGGCAGTGTTGAATATGCAAAAGGAATGGATGGATATTGCGACTCGGTCGGGTGGGCCTGCCTCTCTCTCTCTCTCTTTGGCTGTTGTTGATTGCGGGTGGTGTTGGCAGGGGAGGTGGGATTATTTTTGCGGGGGGCCCGTTGGAAGGTGCTGGGCAACGGCCTGCCCACCTAAGAGCATTTGTTTTGTTTGGGGTAGGCGCGGTAGGGTGGCTTGACGCGTTGCGGATCTGTACCCCGCCAATTTTGCAGCTCGGTAATCCGTGTCATCGACCCAATCGACCCAAGCAAGCAACTAAGCACACACAATCCCTGCATGCTGCCAATGTCCAATGTCGACGCTACAAGCCCATTGACTATTGAACAACCATTTTAGAGGAGAAAAGACTACTCTCAAGTCGCCAATTGGAACATTTGACCGTCCTGGGGTGTTGCTCCTGGCTGGCAGTTCAAGCCACCGTCTTGACTTCCTCAGCACTCTTCTCTCGACCTCCGACCTTTTCCTCACCCTCGACACTCTCCCATCGTGGTGTCTCTTCGTGGCGTGTTCCTCAATCATGTCGGCTGCAGTTCGCCGGCGGCGGCCAGAAGACTTCCAGATCCACCAAGATAGCCCCTCAACAGAAGACACCGAGATGAACACGGACGCTGCCGCGGCCAGGGAAGAAGAATATCCTGATGAGGAAGACCAGGAACAAGAGGAACAAAACCAGAGTCAAGAACGGAGGCCGCGAGGAGGCCGTAGGGACGTGGAAGAGGAAGAAGATGGGGAACCTGAGCTCGACGAAGACGAAGAGGAGGAGGAGGAAGAGTCAGATGAGGAAGAAATACTTGATGATGACATGAGGAGGCTCCAAGATGCTTTCCCGGGCTTCAGGCGAAAGTACAAGCTCATCAAGAGGATCGGAGAGGGTATGTCCCTCCCGCCAGTCGACCTGCTCTGCTCTCACCTGCCTCAACACTGACCAACTGGATTACAGGCACATTCTCCACCGTCTACAAGGCAGAAGATCTTCAGTATGACCGCTACGAGAACAAATGGGATATCGGCAAGGAGAACGAATCGTGGACTCCCCCACCCCTCAAGCGGCACGTCGACCGCAGCAGCAGCTCCTCTTCTGCCACCATCGACCAGACCTCACAGCTCACCTCCCACACCACCACCTCACGACAGCACCGTGCGCGATCACGCTTTGTGGCCATCAAGAAGATCTACGTAACCTCGTCCCCTGCGCGAATCCTCAACGAGCTCGAGCTGCTTCATGACCTGCGCGACTGCCCGGCCGTCTGCCCCCTGATCACCGCCTTCCGAAGCACCGATCAGGTTATCGCCATTCTCCCCTACTTCCGCCACCATGATTTCCGAGATTATTTCAGAAACATGACCATCCCCGACATGGCTGTCTATCTCCGCTCCCTCTTCACCGCCTTGTCAGCTGTTCACCGACACCATATTATACATCGAGATATCAAACCGACGAACTTCCTCTACGACCCCTCTACACAACGTGGTGTCCTTGTCGACTTTGGTCTTGCGGAGCGAGAAGGTGAGGACACCAAGCCATGCTACTGCCATGAAGATCCGGGTGTCCGGCGCCAACGCCTGAAACAAGCCCTCATGGCCAATGGTGGTCCTCACCACGGCTACCCAAAGAATGATACCCGCCCCTCCCGCAGGGCCAACCGTGCCGGCACCCGTGGGTTTCGTGCGCCCGAGGTCCTCTTCAAATGCACCGAGCAGACTACCAAGCTCGACATCTGGTCCGCCGGCGTGATCCTGCTCACCATCATGTCCCGCCGATTCCCCTTTTTCAACTCGGCTGACGATGTCGAGGCTATGATCGAGATCGCCCACATCTTTGGCACCAGGAGGATGCGCTTGGCCGGGCAGCAGCACGGCTGCATGTTTGATACTAGCATACCTACTATCGGCCAGAATGGCTTCGACCTCGGTAAGATCATCATGTGGAGCACCTTGCGAGACGAGAAGAAAACCCCCTTCTCCGATGATGAGAGGATCGCTTTGGACTTCCTTGCTCGTTGCATGGAGCTGGACCCAAGCAAAAGGATAGATGCGGACGAGGCGCTGGAGCACGAATTCTTGACGATCGGGGTGGAGAGTCAGGGGAGCGAGGAGGAAGACATGGATGTCCTTCCGACAGACGACTTCTGAGACAAGAACTGGTGGGCAAGGGTTGGTACCACCTGGAGTTTGGAAGAAGAGGGCTCAGCTTCTTGGGCCCCCATGCTAAGGAGTGTGTACTATTCAATTTGTACAGTACGCGACAGGATTCGGCGTCTCTGGCTCAACGGCAGGTATGGCATGGCAGGCGTTGGTCCGAGTGTGGTTAGGCGTAGTGATGCGCATGTAGGAGGCGTTTCTGAAGTCGAATTTGTACAGCATCATACCCAATCAATCATCGATGATACCAAGGCCCCGTCACTTCAATTCGGGCAGGCCAAGAGGCCCTTCCAGGAACCAGCCGAATTCATGCTGCCTCATCTCATAAACGGGATGTCCCGCGATTCGAGCATCTCCACCCACAGCTTCAGGAAGCAGGCTGTTTCCAGCCACCCGGACGAATGTGATGATACGCTAGAGAACACCACGAGGTGAGACTAATAAACCCCCTTGCCTCCTAGCTGCCTCTTTCTTTCAAGGGCATGAGTCGAGACTAACGCGACGACAGCATCAAATCCTCTAGTTGGTTCTTTGATCAAGGTTACTCATTTGCTATGTCACTACGAGATTCAAAAATCACACTATACATCATCAATCCAAGCTTCGCCAATCCAGATCCTGACCGCCTCATCACTGGGCTCGCTCTCTAGAAGGATTGCGCGGGCTGCCTCCTCCGTCTCATTTAGATATACCCTCGTCAATGTCATCGAGGATCGCCTGGAGGAACAGCTCCTCGGAATCGGGGCAGGACGCCGCGTAGCCCGGGTTGAAAGACGTCGAGATGGCCCAGCCACACTTGTCCGACTGCATCAGCCTCGACCACTGCTGCTGGCCACAGGTGATGACGTCGCCGGCGGTGAAGTCGATGACGCACTTCAGCGGCGTCTTCATGGTGGCCGGCCCCACGAGCCACGACACGACGGTGTCGGCGGGCAGGAGGAGGATGGGGCTCCACAGCGTCCTGCCCACGCTGAAGTAGGCGCCCCACCAGGCGCCGTTGATCTCCTGGAACAGGATGCCCGTCGTCGCGTCCAGCGTCCACGTGGCCGCGTAGGCCCTGTCCGGGGTCACATGTGACCTCAGGTTCGTGATTATGGTCTCGTCTGGCTCGTCCGTCTCGATGTACTGCCCGTCATATGTGCCAGAGACGATCTGGAGGATGATCTGGCGCCCCACTGGGACGAAGTGGGTTGGGCCGCTCGCATCCGAAGACGAGGTCGTAGAGAGACCTATTTGTGACGGCTCTGTGCTTGAAGGCTCCGTGCTTGAGGGCTCCTCACTGGCAGTTGTTGAAGACTCAGCAAGAGTCTCGGACGTCTCCAGTGAGGTCGGTGCCGGTGTGCTTGTTGCCCCCTCTGACGTTGCAACCGTGGACCAGTTGAAGAAACCAGTAAAGGATGATGTCCGGAGGACAGTTGAGAAAGAATCCGTGCTAGTACGGTTCGCGAAATTCGTGAAGCTGGAGAATGGCGCCGAAGGCAGCGCGCTGGTACAGTTGCATACCGAAGGCAGGGACGCCGGTGGTGCGGTCTCACCTATGCAGAGAGTAGGACCGGACACGGTGAGCGTCATTTGAAAGACCTCATCCACCTGAACAGTCACAATCACAGGCTTCAGGCCGATCGGAACGCATGCCGGCTCCCCGCCCGTGGGTACCGGCAGCGGCACGGGGGGTAGCAATGTTGGCAAGGGCCTTGGTGTGATCCCATTAAATGGTAAAATAACCGTATCCGTTACTACTGGCACCGCTGCCGTGGTGGAAGTTGGCCCAGCTGCAATGCACGAACAGGCACTCTCAAAACGGTATGGCACATCTCCATAGCAGGCCCTCACGATGTAAGTCGGGATTGAATCCTCTGGAGTGACAGTGGTGGCCCCAACGAAGGGTCCAGTGATGGTGGTGGCCTCTGCTACACTGGATGTGATGGTCAACGTGGTCGTCGATGCAGGCGGAATGATAGTCGTGATGAAATGTGAGGAGCACTCCTCGGGACCTGCGGGATTCCAATACACGGCTACTCGTTGTCAGTACAAATTATCGACCAGAAATGGTTGGCATGGGCTTCCACGTCAGGGGTCTGACCTCCGTAGCAATTGTCTTCGACACAGGCGGCATCCACGCTCCGCAGCATCACAACAGTTGCTAAGACCACGGGCAGCGTCAGGAACGTCATGATGGGCGATCTATGTGTGCCTGGATAGGGGTTCGAAGTATAAATTTGGTAAAGAACGTGGGCTTCTGGAATTGCAAGATTAAGCTAACGAGAGTACTTCTGAAGCCGTTGGTGGTTTTGGCAATTATCATTCCCCGGAACACCATGACTACATGCGCACCTTTATACTACAGACTCTGAAGCCATCTATCCATAAGGGAGAGCTGGCTCTTCGCACGCATGATGCTGACGATCTCTGTCTTTCTAATCGAATCGCTCCCTTTTCATCCTGACACTGCTCACGATCATACGGACTGCGGATTCAGGGGCGCAGGAAGTGAGTGTCATTACTGGAATGAAAAAGATGTGCCTGGTCTGGACCCTTACACCGTCCCGAGATCGACGGCACGCGCTGCAAGGGAGTACGTCCCGGGCAGTCAGGGTGAACACGAGCCAGCAGAATTCTGTACTTTGGAAAGGTGATGACAGGTAAATGGACTTGGAGTCGTAGCAAGTATAAGCGCACACTCACGGTTCGGTGTCACATTGCCGAGACGGGGACTGCGTGGAATGTTAAAAACAAACTTGTGCAAGACACTCTGGCTATTCCATGTGTCCGAAACTGCAACGTCTGTCTCACAACACCCGCCTCAGGTTTTCAGCCCCTTTGTTCAGGGCGGCAGGGCGGCTAAGTGCACAGCCGTTTGTGCCGT
The DNA here is from genome assembly GCA_014872975.1 of Diaporthe citriasiana. NCBI lineage: Eukaryota > Fungi > Ascomycota > Sordariomycetes > Diaporthales > Diaporthaceae > Diaporthe > Diaporthe citriasiana. The sequence continues at coordinate 56,168 of JADAZS010000143.1, read as the reverse complement.
CGGAGCTTTCTTACCAGGCAGGCGAGTACGTGAAGGGACGGATTACAGTCAGGTGAGGCAGCATGCGCCACGAATCTTCGTGGGTCACTCGTATTGAGTAGTATCTATATTAGTTCCAGGGCTTTTTCATGACTATTACTCATCACTTCATCGCAAGCGGGATGAAAATACCTGAGGACCGTGGCGTCTGTGAACTCCAGCACTCCTTGTCAAGGTATTTGATGAAGCAGCAGACTGTTTCCGGGTCGGGTTCTTACCAGAGACTGCTCTTGTACCTCTTCTTGATACAATAGATTTGGTGGTTTTCTCAAGATTAGCATCTCTGTGAGCCCTGTTTGCCGGTGTATCAAGCCTCTGGCTTCGACCCCGTGCTGCCACGACTTTGTCTTTCATACTGGCCTGAGACTTCAACTTAAACTTACTTGGCACGTGGTCCCCGTCCTGGGCATCGCACTTGCACGGGTTATATGGCAAAGAGAAGTACGACATGCCATAATGGACAAAGAGCTGCTCGCCTGCTTCAACGTCCCGGGTGACCTCGTACAGGATGACCTGCCGCTTGCCGTACATCCCGAGCCGGGGGGAGATGCTCGGATTGCAGTGGTGGTTGACGAACCGTGTGAAGTTGCCAAACTGAAACGCCGTCACTTCGGCAATCTCGCTGATGAGGAAAACGTACCTATCTTGGGCCTGCAGACTTCCCAAGGGATAAAGCCTACCCAGGTACTCGCCAATGACAGATCCGCTCGGTATTTTCCGATTAGCAAACACCCCTTTGCCCATTTCTCCCGCCCCTTTGATATCACACATTCTCTTACCGACAGAAGTGATGATGTTTTGGAAATATTCGATGCATGATTGCCCATTGCAATTATCACGTCTTTCTCCACACTGCAATGCTTATGGTTAGCAAATAATCATGAGCTTGAAATTATCAAGTATACGGATTATTTGGAAAACACCCTACTTACCACTTCACATTTCAAGTCGAACCTGATTCTGGTTAACACACTATGAACTGTGGCTCTCTTGGAAGGCCAGTCATTGGAGTCTATAACGTAATCTGTGATCTCTCGAAGGTCTGATTGGGATCCATGTATCGGCTGTACATGCCCGGTCTCATCTATCCACTGAAACTGCGGAAGACTGTTCGCAACTGGTAAGGTGACCATTCTATAAATTGTCTTTGACGATCTGAATGAAAGTGAGAAAAGAAATTCGGTGAAGGTGCCTGTCCTACACACTAGTTTTCTGTATTAAGAAAGTTGTATTGGAAATGAAGTCGATCCTGTCGAACAGCTAGGTGAAGGAATCAAATGGTTTAGCTGGGGGGAAATTTTGTGAACTCTACAGCGACAATAACCAATTTTAAGTCCATGATCCATTGTCCGGGATGGCAATGGCACGGATGTGAGAGCTGTCTTTGTGGTACACGGTGTTCTATTTGCAGACCATTACCAAAGCGCCTTTGTAACTTTGTACAAAATTCAACAGGACTTTATTCTATTGTATCTCGGGACCTTTTGTTCCCAGCATCTATTGTGAGCCGCCAGAATGAGCTCTTCTCTTGCTACTGACGTGATGTGGATCTCATGTAATATGGGTCAAACTCCGATCTGGCCATGTTCATAATTCTGTACATGTTGGCAAGTAGACAAATGACTTGAGCCTCGGGTTTTCATTGAAGTGTGCTAATACAAGTGTTATGGATATATGTTGGTAGCGTTTGCCTGGCAGCCCAGAAAACATGTAAAGTTCTGAGACCATGTACAATTAATTTTGAATATCTCCGGGTTTGCCATATAAGGTACCGTAAAAGTGAGCATCGGGGCACACCGCAAGAGCAAGTGTGAAATTAGTTGTTCAATGCTGACTCCACGCCCAAGACGCCTAAGAGGCCAGGTGGCATCGAATTCTGAGGCTTGAAGCTGAATTGTCCGTCTCACGTGGCCGTTGGATGTGTATTTCCTGATCTGTATGGCTGGCGGAGAGATGTCCGGTGGTTGCTGTCAAGTGCATTCAGGCTGGGCAAGAGAGTGATAAGAGAAAGCAATATGTTTGTGTACCTGCCAGTCTCACGAGAGGACCAATTTGTTACGCCGAAGCAAGGTGCTGTTCAGCGCAAATCGTTCATTGGGTCAGCCGTCAAGATAGTGGATGATGAGGCTTCACCAAGAACGCGATGGACCGACTCGAGGCCTCAAGCAGGAAGCTCATAGGACGCCAGTTAGAACGCAGGACACCAAAACCAGCCATGTCACTTGTCAACAGCAAACCCAAGGAGACAGCGTCCTAGCGGGGATATAACGACAAGTCTCGATTCAGATGCGTCACGTCGTTGGGGTCTTTTTATCATTTCCACATTGGCCTTTTATCTGACACAGGACATCCACCCATCCATCCAACCATCCACCCACCGATCTGCGCAGCTCAAGGTGGCGTCCATGGCCGCGGCCATGGCCCAAACCCGTTGCTTGCTTGCTTGCTCTCTGTCCACCGTCTAGAAGCATCCCGTCCCGGAGTGGCGTTGAACGCGTCTCGCACGTGTGTTTGGTGTCTGCCCGTCTGTCGCCACTGTATAGTACATTTGTTTTTTTTTTTGTATTGAGAGTCCCGAGGTCTGCAGGACAGATCAGGGGTCCGGCATCTAGTGAGCGTCGGGTTGGCTCAGGATGTACTCGACGGCCTTGTCGACTGTGAGGGGGGAATCGGGTTAGCCAATTTCTTTTGTCTTTGACCGAGCACCGTGACGGTAGATCAGTGGCCAGGTTTGGCCACATCGGAGAGTGTTGTTGCTTACCGGAGTGGATGGCATCTGCGTCCTTGTCGGGGATCTCGATGCTGAACTCCTGTGTTACATCACCCGTCAGCGCCACGAACCCTTTGTCTATTTTGCGACCACCAAGAGCCAAGCTCTGTATCGCACCAGGAAGATTCAGATTCCCGTACCTCCTCGATAGCCATCACAACCTCAACGGTGTCCAGGCTGTCCAGACCGAGGTCGTTGGCGAAGTTTGCGGTGGGCTTGATCTGCATTGAGAAACCCAGATGATGTCAGTCGCAAAGCTTCCACGGCTGTCAAAGAGCAAGCGTTGTTTGTTCGAGATTACATACGTTGCTAGGGTCGTTGACCTGTAGTAGAAGCCAAATTGTCAGCTCAAGTCCCGATATGCAGCTAGGAGAATAATGCCCAGGCCCGGCCGAGGCTGAAAGCTCTTCCCAATCTCTAGGCCGAGACGACAGCACAAGGCGCAACCACAGCAACAAGACCATCCCATCACGGCAGGGCGAGGCAAGGCAGGCGATGGCTCGCTCTTCTTCACAATCCCCTTTCCAGATAAACAACCACAGCAAGTGACCGCACACAAAAACGCACCTTGTCAAAGCCAGCGAGCAGGCTGGTGATGCGCCCCTCGACATCCTCCTTGGACAGGCCGGAGCCGGCAGCATAGCAGCGCACGGCGATCGGGCCGGCGACGCGCGAGACGGGGGCGACGGAGGCAGCCCTGGAGGCGAGGGTAGGTCTCGAGACGACCGAGGAGAAGCTGCGGCTGGTGGTGTTGGCGACGACGACAGACCGGCGCGCGGCGGCGGAGGCGGCGGATCGGAGGACGGCTGCTGAGCGGAACATTTTGATTGATGTGTGTGTGTGTATGTGTTGACCTGACGAGATTAGGTTGTGTAGATTAAGAGATCTCGGTTGGTGGTGTCTTCGGCAGGGATCAATTGCAGGGCAGGGAGCCGGTTGTCGTCGATGATGGGTCTTTGGATGGGGGGGACGAGGAGCTCAGTTCTCGCTGTGTCTGCATCAGGTTCGCGGGTCGATGATGATAAATTTCTCGCCCGCGAATGATAGAGCCGGCAAATGGCTGGGCTTGGAAGCTTGGGCCACCGTTTGTTACGTCAGCAGTTTTGCTGCGTGGCCGTTAACATGAGCACTTGATGATCCACCGTCGCAAGCACATACAGCCATAGCTCCGGTTCCACCCGCCCACAGAGAACGTCCTGGCTCTGTGTCTGGGTCGAAGGGCAGCAGCGCCAGCTTATCCGAGTAACGACAACCAACACTGGCAATAGAACTGATCAGGACAGGAGCAGTAGATAGATTGTAGCACAGGGATTTCATGTACATAGTTTTGTCTACACTCGTCCCCCCCCTGGGCGCCACGATGGAAGTTCCGGACAACAAGTCCAACCAATTGCAATTCTAATATCCATCCACCCCCATCAAAGAAAGTCATTGAGCTGCTGAGGCTTTCATATGCCATCGAACGTGACTTGGGTGCTCACGACATGTGTCACACCAGCAGCCGAGAGGACCGTGACGACAACCCTTTATCGGTAAGGGGCATCTGCCCGGATGAGCGCCGCGAGCTCAGGCTCCCACTTGTCTCCGTTCGCAAGCAATTTCTCTGTGAAACCAAGTCAGCACAAGCGCCACCAACAACAGAACAGCCTCCATGGGATGGGACAGGATCCCCATCGTCCAAGACTCACCCTTGTTGTACAGCAGCTCCTCACGGGTCTCGGTCGAGTATTCGGTATTAGGGGTCTCGACGATGGCGTCGACGGGGCACGACTCCTGGCAGAAGCCACAGTAGATGCACTTGGTCATGTCGATGTCGTAGCGCGTCGTGCGGCGGCTGCCGTCGGCCCGCTCCTCGGCCTCGATGGTGATGGCCTGCGCCGGGCAGATGGCCTCGCACAGCTTGCAGGCGATGCATCGTTCCTCGCCCGAGGGGTAGCGTCGCAGGGCGTGCTCGCCGCGGAAGCGGGGGGAGATGGGGCCCTTCTCGAAGGGGTAGTAGATTGTGTATCTGCCGGGGTGGTGAAGTCAGCCAACTGTCTTGTCTTGTCTGCGTGTATGCTGTTTGTGTGCCAAATGCATGTCGATGCTGCGTTTGAATGCGCCCCTCATCACCGACATCATCAACGCCACCTCTTTCTCCCCAAACATGTCCAACTTACGGTGGTCGGAAGAACTGCTCGAGCAGGATGTACATGCCCCGTGCCATCTCGGTCATGAGGAAGTACCTTCCAACCTTGTTCAAGGTCGTCTCCTCGTCCTCGTCCCACTTCTTGGGCGGCTGCTGGCGGAAGCCCTTCGGCGGGGGGCCCAGGGGCGTCGCGTAGCCCCGTCTTGCGACCAGTTGTGCCGCTGCTGCAGCTGCCGCCGGCGTGACGAAGCGGGATGTGGTGGTGGTGGTGGTGGCGGCGGGGATAATGGAGGACGTAGTGGCTGCTCGGGCGAGACGCCGGGCTGATGTTGTGGACAGCATAGTGGGCTCTCGCTTGCGGTGTTCGGTCTGCGTCGGATCGAGTTGTTTGCTGTGTTTGGTCGGGTGGCCAATGGAAGTCGAAGTCGAAGTCAATGACAGAGAGCAGATGAGCTTCTCTGTCTGTGTGCAGCTTGCGACTGTCGAGGCAGGGCGAAGTCGAAGGGGCCCAGTCGAGGTGCCAATTGGAGCAGGTTTCGGTTGAGGGAGGGAGTCGGTGGGTTTGGATCGGAAGTGGAGAGATGCCCAGGCGTGGATGGATGGTCGGTACTGCGGCGGGATCAAGAGACCTGCTTCAATTGCTGCACGGAGCTTGACGTCGGGCGGTGGCACATCTGTCTGGGGAGGTGCGCGAGCTGTTTTTTGCTGGTGGTATTACAAACGGGTGGGTATGATTGGCTGGGATGTCGGGAATGTGGGTCCCAGTGATGACCGTTATATACGGGAAGGAGAGGTACATAGGTACCTTGGGACCGTTTTTTTAATACCAACATAATGGAGGGAAGCATCCGTTTACTTTGTTGAACAGTGTCCGGATCTTGAGTGTCACCCAGGTCCTGACGAACTAATTAAATGAATAGTATATAGAAATATGATGTAAATTGAGGTAAAATGAAGAGGCAGACTCGCTGCACATTGCTGGCGCTTGCTTATTCTACCATGGCTGCTGGCTCACCAGCTCTCTAACACGTTATCGTCACATGTCAACTTCCAACATTGACCACTTGTCTATCTACTACACTCATTACCCAACATTGGATTCATGCCAAAAAAAAAAAGGAAGAAAAAAGGAAAGAGAAAGGGGAGTAAAGATGGGGGTATTGATACTGAACCAGACACGTTCAACAATGCAAATAAATGCCACCACTTTCACCTCCTCGTCTCCACAAACTCATCCATGTCCTAGAAACTCCTCTCCCAAGCCTGCCACCAGATCCCCATATTAGCAGCAATCACGAGGTCCAGCATCTTGAGCCCCTCGTCGTGCACCAGCAGCTTGCCCAGCTTGGCCCTCTTGCCCCTGTTCCCGCCGCCCGCCTTCTCCCTCCCCAGGCCGGAGAAGTCAAAGATGGGCTCCTCCCTGTCGTCGTCGTCAAGATGATGATCGTCGTACTCGTGGCCCCCGGGGCTCTTAACCAACAGCCGGCCCAGACCCTCCTTCATCTCCGCCAGCGCGCGGTCCCTGTCCTCCTTGGAGTTGAACAGGTCCGACGACGGCAGGTTGAACCGCAGCTCGCTGACGGGGACCCGGTTGCCCATGTCGCCCATGGGCAGGGACGCGCTCATCCCCCGCGCCCGGCCCCTTCCTCCTCCACCACCACCACCACCACCTCCTCCCGCTGCCCCACCGCCGCCGCCTCCATTGCTCTCCGGCATGGCGTCGCGGAGTGCCTGGGCCGCCACCAGCGGGTTGAAGCCCTGGGACGTCGTGTTGCGGACGTGGTGGCACTTGAGAGCCCGCCCGTTGCTGCTGGTCCGGAAGTCGCACCGCCCGTCCCACGGGGAGGCGAACGTGTAGCCTTTTGGCCGCAGCCCGGCCCCTGGGCGAGTTACTATGACCGGCTCGTCTGGCTTTCCTGGCGTTGTGGCCGTGGTATTATTCATGGCGGCGGCTGCGGAGGCCGCGGATGCATCAGAACCGTGGTTTTGCCGTTGGTGGTGGTGGTGATGATGATGATGATGTTGTTGTTGATGTTGATGGTTGTTAGTATCGTTGTTATTGTTGACTGAATTCCCTGGGTTCGGCACCAGGGAGGCGAACATAGAGTCGTTAGAGTTTGTCGAATTGCCACTGTCTTGTCTCCTGTGGAACCCCGCCCGTGGAGGGTCGAGCGGCTCGTTGTAGGCAGAGTCGGTGGCGCTGGTGTTGGTGGAGGAGCGGTCGCGCCTCTTGCCGCTAAAGGCCTCCTTTAGGTTGGATGTCCACGTCTTGCCGTAGGTCATGACGACCTGTCTCTTGAAGCCCTCCTCGGTGTCGTCCTGGCCCTGAGCCTTTTGTTGCTCCACCTGAGCCTGCAGGCTGGCTGCCAACTCCTTCATGGTCCTCGTCGTCGTCGCAGCACTGCCGCTCGACCCGGGACGTGCGCTGTCCAGGCTCATCCTTGGGAGATCCGACATCTTTGGCAGGGCAGTGGGGAAGTTCCGGAACCGTGCGTAGCCGCTGGTCTCGATGTGCACGTTGATGGCGGGGTAGCCCCTGGGGTACTGTGCGATCTTGGGCGAGTCTGGGTTTTCCGGGTCCTGCGCGACAACGATGGTGCTCTGGAAGGAGGAGACCTTGCCGATGTTCCATTGGTGGCCCGTGACAGGGTCTCGACGGATGATCGAGAGAGAAAAGGGCGTGAAGGGCTTCTTGTTGGACTGTGGTGACGGAGAGCGAGATTGCGCATATTGTGGTGATTGGAAGCCCGGGCTTCGGATGGTAGGGCTGCGAGTCTCACGAATGTCGTCAAAGGTCTGGGCGGGGAGATTGTCAAGTCGTAGTGGCCCTGGTTCGGTTGGTCTCGGTGGGAGATTCGGCCGAGCCTCCTCTGGGGTTGGAGGAGTGGATGGGCTCACGGTGCCAGCAGATTGGGCGGGATCGTACGGTTGATACTCCCTGCCGGGCGAGGGCGGACCTTTAGATAATGCGCGGGGACCCAGTGGCTTCCTCACCACTGAGACCGTTGATGATATCTTGGTCGGCGGTGGTTGAGCCGCCAAGTGGGTGCCGTCACGGGAGGGGTCGGTGGCAACAGCAGCTTCTCCATCCACCAGAGGCACGTTCTCTTTGTTGTGTGAAGACGAGTTCAGTGGCGGATACTTGTGCTGGTCGATCGGAAGGGTGGTGGCATCCGGGGGCTGCGCCGTGGTGCTGGCATCTGAGGGAGCATCCTGAAGGTGAGGGACTCTCGCGGTTGAGGGCAGAGGTTTCCTGGCGATCCTCTGGGTCCTGGTGGACTCCATGCTTGGCCTTGAAGGGGCATTATCGGCAGCAGCACCCTGAGGAGCCAGCATCTCATCGCCGGCGGTGTCGAGGTGGATGTAGTAGAGCGAGTTTGCGACATCCTCACCGCCGACGACCTTCCTCTGGGGCTTGAATGTGGACAGTATTATGTCTGAAGGGTGACGTCAGTTGCAGGATTCCTGGGGTCGGGCACGGAGAGGGAGAGTGCTTACCGCGACATCCCGGGACTCTGGAGATGTAGAGGGTGAGGGTCTCGTGGCGACCTGTTGGGTTGATGGGATACTGAGGTGGATGGGCGGCGATGTGGTTGAGGGCGGAGAGAGACCTGGCCTCGACGTTGGCCATGGTTCTAGCTGCCTCAAAGTTGAGAGGGTTGAGATAAAGATGCAAATGATGATGATGTTGTCGTCGAGTGTGTGTGTGTGTGTGTGTGTTTGTGGGTGAGAGTCGGACTGAGAGCAGCCTCACGATAGGACGGATTGAGTGAGGCCAAGGCTGACGGTAACAAACAATGGCAACCAGCAGCAGCAGCAGCAGCAGCAGCAGCAGAAGCGACAGACGACGCAACAGACGACGCCAGCAACAGCAGGCTTCGGGAACTACTGTGCTGTAACAAGCAAGTGCCTTGTCGGAGTTAGACTACTGCATGCAGAATAGAGTAGTCTAGTGTAGCGAGTGCACTGTCAGACTGGAGGTGAGATGGATGAGATGAATGGATGGATTGACTGGTGATGGTGGGAGGATGGGTGACGACGTCGATCGGTTAGACCAAGTAATGGGCTGGATCAGGAACTGGTTGGGAATGCAGTATTCAGTGTCCAGTAGGCACTGTGGTCGTTTTTTGGTGGCAGGAGGCGTCGAGGGTTGTCGAGTCCAAGACAAAAAAGTACGCATGTGCGTATCGTGTACCTCGCAACGCATCAACTGGTGGCCCAACCGGTGAATGTTGAATGTTCCAGTGTCTGAGGTCTCCCACAACGTGGTTTGACGTCGCACACCGCGGATGAGAGTGGGTCGTTGGGGGTCGAAAGGGGGGGGGTCGTCACCTTTGGGCCCTGCACCATGCAAAGCACAGGTGACAGGTGGTGTACTAGGCGGTAAAATAGGTGGGTTTGTGACGATGGCTGATGGGGTTTGGGACCCGCTGTGGCTGCCGGCAGATCCCTAGGTACATTAGGGGGCCAAAATTGGTGGCCTCTGGCTGATTTGAGTGAATGACTGGGTTGATTGACTGATAGATTGATTGATGATTGATGAGCGACACTGAAGGAGCTTGACGAAGAGCGCTGAGTAACCACGTCCGTCTTATACTGAAGATGTATGTATCATATTGTATGCTGTTAATCCAGGGCAGGTAAAGGCCAAGACCAAGGCGAAGAATCCAAGGCAGAACGAAAAATAGCAGGAAATGGCAGGACAGGAGAACAGACGGTGCATTCGCTGGTCGTCGTCAGCATCAAGAAAAGGCCAAGGCAACCCAAGCAATGGGTTGATCTGCTGTGGCTGCTTGCGTACACGTGTGTACCTACCTTGGTGCTCTATCTTCTAGTCTACCACACTTCCTTGCTCTGTGTTCCGTACTTTTCAGACAGTACACATAGGCAATACACGTTGGGGGGGGGGCTGTGCAGGCTAAGCAGAGCTGGGCTGGGCTGGGCTGGGCTGGTGACGTTCATGTCATGGTGGTGATTACACAGTAGAATGAAAACGACGAGGAACTGACTGTCTCTCCCTTGCCGTGAACATGCAAGACTGGTCCTTGGAATGTAATGGTATGTATTGTCTGCGTACGGTGGAACCTTACACACCATCTAGTGTACTACCATCGAGTCTTTGCTGGCACCACAATGCTTGCTTTTTTCTGACCCTCTCCCTGTCCCTGTCCCTGTCTTGGGGCCTAGGGATCGTCCCCTACTCGGGCTGAGTGGCGCCAGCCACCCGCCAGCTCTGCACACTCTCAACGTCTGGACCCTGAAACTTTCATGCACGTCCATGCAACCGTCTGTGGCCCCTTCTTCAGGGCTCGCAGATTCCCGTCTCTGTGCTCGTCATTGCCATTAAACACGGTTGGAGCCGTCAAAAGCTTGTGGTATTCTCTAACGAGTCAAGAAGGTTAACACATGCAGCGTCCTCTTGTCTACAGAAACTCTTTGTATGCCAAGTGCAGTTCAGCACACCAAATTGTAGACATCGATCGCATGCAAGTCAATTTGCACCTCGCCGCCGTCTCTGAACTTCGTCAACATCGGACGGGTACCGAGTATTTTCACAGTTTCGGCAACGCATAACTTCAAAATGTATCACATCATATCACGTCCAATCCATCAAATCATCTCGGATGCCACGGCAAATCATGGCACGGCCTGGCATCAAACCACCACCCACTTCGCAGCTTGTCTTGTGCTTGTCCCTCGACACGTTGCCCCAAACAGCCACCGGCATCGTTGATGTTCTGCTTCTCGGCTGCCTTCTTCTCTGCCCCTCGTCTTGTCTTCTAGGCATGCTTTAAATAGAAAACGGAGATTCGCAGGGCTTAAATCGGAGGGTACAGGGTAAGGTACGCTTAGTTATTACCAACCTCCAGGTACAGCCAATCAGATCACACTATTTAATAGCACTAGACTACCCACACTGGTATAAATTACAGTAATTAATAGTTATAGTACCTAATAGTCTTAACCTTCTAACTTAACTTAATAACCCTTTATCTCTTATAATTTAAATTAATTAAATACTTAATTAGATTAATTAATTTACTATTAAAGACTATCTTTATCTAGTTATATCTTATTTTTTTAATATTATAGTAATATTAAAGGTACTAGATTACTTAGGTTTTAAGATATAATAGTAAGTATTATAATCACACCAAACCTTTATAGGGTTTAATTGGTAACCTATAGGGTTTATATTAGCAGTTTAGTGTAAAAGTATACTTAACCGTTTAATATATAAAGATACTTGTATTCTATTAAGAGTATAATTACTAGTAGTAAGGCTATTTAGTAATTAGGCTAAATACTTAGATTAATAACTAAAGAATTTATTTTATAAAACTATCTATTATAATAATAACTATATCCTTATATATTCCAACTTTTTAGTAGCTTACCTGGCTTACTTGGTAATCTAGGTAAGCTAGCTTACCTGGTTTACTTAGTGATCTAGATAATTTATCTTATTAGGTAGGTTTCTAACCCTAACCCTGGTTTCTATATATTTCTATAACTTTATAATCTAGTACTATTATAGCTATATTATAATATTTATTCTGGGTTTCTGGGATCTCCTAAATAGGTTTCCTTAGTGTTATTATATTGGTTTATAATATTATCTCTCTTTTTATATCTTTTATCTTTAAAGGTATTTCTATAAGTTTCTTTATATATCCTTTATATTTTATTTATATCTTTCTAATTTATTATATTAAATAAAGTTAAAAATTCTTAAGTTTTAAAGTCTTTTTATTATTTGTGTAAAGTTAAATAGTATAATTCTTTATTATCTATTATCTTATAAAATACTATTTTAATATCTTCTTATTTCTTCTACAAAGATTATAGTATTTTATCTTATTAAGTATTACTCTTAGATTCTTCTTATTATACCAAGTATATTTATTTAAACCACTCCTATTATAATATTTAGGGTATTAGTTTGGCTAAGCTTTTATATATTAGTAACTAGTATAAGAAGCTAGAGGAGAAGCTAGAGGCTACTAAAGAATACTAGTAGGCTATAGGTACTAAGGTAGAGTATTTATAAAAGTAGAAGCAGATATAGTTTAAGAAAATAATATATATAGTATATTAGGGTATTAATAACTTGGAAAAGCTAGAGTATATAGAAAATAAGGAGGCTAAAGTTAAATAGAGGTATATAGCCAAGTAATCCGTTAAGGTTATATATTAAAATTTATCCGAGAAGACTAGTAGTATAGTAGTATAAGAAAATTAGTTATATACTAATAGTAATATTAGTATTTTTAATTAGAGTTTAGTAGTAAATAAAAATATTAATTAGTTTACTTTTCTGGATATTTCTATAGGTAATAAAGAAAATATACCTATAGGTAGCTTATCTGGTTAATAATTTATACTAGTAGAATTTTTTAGTTAACTAGTAGATAAAATATACTGGTAAAGGGGTCTTAACTGGTAAACCTATTTAACTGGTCTAGTTTTATATATATTTTATACTGGTTAAAGACTACTACTAGTAGGGCTCTTTAACTAGTTAAGGTTTTTATTATCTAGTTAAGAATCTAGTTGCTTATTTAACTTTTTCTGCTTTTAACTGGTTAAATCCTTAACTAGTCTAGGCTCCTAGTAGGGCTTATTTCCTGGTCTTAAAAGGTTAGTCCTGGGTAGACTATATATAATATTACCTAAGGATTTACTTATAGTAGGTTAGGTTTCCTACTGGTTTTTATATATTTTTACTTATATTATATCTTTTCTATTTAACTAGGTATTCTATTATTTCCTAGTATTATTATAAATCTATTATATTTTCTACTTTATATTTCTTATTATATTTATTAATAGTTTTAATTTATATTTTAATTTTTATATTTTAAGATACTAGTTTTAAAAATAAAATATAAAAAACTGGGTATTATCTTATTCCCTTTAGTAATAAAAGTTTATAGTTAATATTTAAAAGTTTTTATAAAATTCTAAATAATCCGATTTTCTTGTAGTTAAGTTTATTACTTGGTTACTTGGTTTTAATATTTTAGTAAAAAAGGTAAACTTTATCTTTCTTTTTAAGAATTAGTTTCTTAATTCTTTTCTAATTTATATATTTGGCTATTTATTTTTATATAAAAGAAAGTTTTTTCTAAATATCCCTTTAGATTTATTTGATTCTTATTACTTTTTATTCTACTAATTCTACTAGTATATTATCTGATAATAATTTATAGTAGGCCTGGGGCTTATATCATTATTTAAAAAGAAATTATTAAAGAAAATAAAAAAAAATATTTTTATTAGTAAGATAAATAAGCTTTTATATAATATACTAATTAGTACTATAATTATAAAAGGTATAAATATTAATATTTTAAGTAAAGAATTTATAAAGGTTAGATTTTTAAGAAAATAGATATTCGCAGAGTAAAAAACGGATGGTGTAGAGTAAGTCTGCTGACTAAGCCGCTGCAGCCAATCAGAGCACACCATTCAACCCCTATAGACGGGCCACACGGTGTAAATTATAGTAACTAATGATTATAACACCTAATAGCCTTAACCTGCCAACTTTAACTTAATAACCCTCTATTAACCACAACTTAAATTAATTAAACACTTAGTTGGATCAATTAGGTTGCAATTAAAGACTATCTCTATCTAGTTATATCTTATTTTTTTAATACTATAGTAATATTACAGGTCCCAGACTACTTGGGCCTTAAGGTATACTAGTAAAGTAATTATTACAAATAAAATATAAATATTACTACTATAAACTACTACCAACTAGTACTTTTTAACCTATCTCCCTTTATAAAACTCTTTAATAATAGATATAATACCTATAAGAACCTTAAGATTGATTTAAATAAGGTAATAAAGGCTGCTAGCTTTGTAAACATTATTAGGATATTAGGTAAGAATTATAAGCTTTTGGTGTATAATTATAATAATTAATAACCCTCTACTGTAATAATATATAATACCTCTATAATCAAAGCTAACTGTAGATAAAAAGTAATAGCCTATATAATAAAGGAAATATTATACAAGTAGAAATTTATCCTCCAAGAAGACAGCTATACTTATTATAGTCTTTAAACGGTTACTAAAGTTAAGCCTAATAGCGTAAAGCTATTACCAATATAATATAAATTCCTTACTTATATAGCTATAAACCTATCCCTTGTAAAGCCTAAGAAGCTTAAGATAGTATTACGGTAAGAGTATAAAATTAAGGTAAGAAAGTATATAATAAAAAACTAGCTGGCTAACTATTACAGATAAAAGTAAGACATCTTTATACCTACCCAAGCAGTATTAAATCACCTTAAAAAAGAGGATTACTGGTACTAATTTACACATAATAATAAGAGTAACATAGTAGGTATCTTATAATATAAGAAGCAGTAATAGATTAGCTTTATAAGTAATATTTTTCTTATAATCTCTCCCTTAATTATATATATTCTACAAATAATAAGAAGATACCATACTTTTAAGTAATAACCCTTATATATATAAAGAAGATTTTACTATTATTTTAAGGTGTTATCGATAATAAGTGTAAACCCGGCTATTACTGGCTTTTTAAGTAAGTTTACAAGCTGCTAAGGGAGTATAAAAACAAGGATCTAATACTATTTATTACTAACTATAAGATTACTCTAATTAATACTTTAAAGTATAAATTTCTTTAATCAAAGTACTAGTTATATATCTTTTATATAAATATAAATATAGTCCTTAATATTAAGAAGAAGTGGAGAAAGCTAAAGAGGGATTTATTAGCTTTAGTAGTAAAAGAAAAAGTAACTAATAAAGATAAGGCTAAAGATCTTAAAGATTATAATAAGAATCTTACTTTATTTAATAGCTTAGTAAGAAATAAGTTAAAAATACCCTTAAAGGTACCTAATTATATACCTTATATTTAAATAGCCCTATTTAACCTTCTTAAGTTTATAGAATACTTAAATAATTATAAGATTTATAATATAGCTTAGTAGTATCTTTAAGAGACCTTTTTAAACTAGATAGAGATCCTTAATTATCTTAAGATCTAGTATATTAATAAGAAAAAAGAGATTATTACCAAATAGACTACTTATAAGACCTATAAGATCCTTAACTTTAGCTTATATATAACCTCCTCTACTACGTAAATATATTAGAAAGTAAAGATTTACTTAAACTACAGTATAAGTAATATTCTCTACCTTATATAGGTTACTTACAAGGTACTTAAAGATACTACCTAGTAAGTTTATCTTAAGAAGGCCTGTTAAAAAATAGTAGCCTTTAAGAAATTTAATAGCTAAAAGTAGCTAGAAAAGCTTTCTTTCTAAATTACAAGAATAATATTAAAGCTTTTCTTAACGGTAAGATTATATATAATTTATATTTATAATTATAAAACCCTATAAGGGTATTATATACCCTCTAGCTATAATTATACTATCTATATTTAATATAGCTTAATTTATATAAACTATATATTTAATAAGGAGAAGGCTAATATTCTACTTAATAAGGGTAATATTTACAAAAACTAGTATTTTAATTATAATCTTAATAAAGATAACCTACTACTAATAGTCTACTTACCAAGAAAGGTACTACTAAAGGGATAGCCTTATAAGGAGGGCCTATTTATAATAAATAAAGATAGTATCTTTACTAGTTATAAGTAAGTTATAATAAGTAAGTAAATAAAGTTAATAATTACTAGTTTAGGTAGCTAGGCTAGTAATAAAATAAGGGTAATAATAACCTTGGTATAATATATAAACTTAGCCTTTAAGTATAATAATTTAACCTTATAGTTACTAGATTAGAAGAATACCTATAATAGGAATACCCAGTAAAAAGCTATCCGGTAAGACTAGTAGCTAATAGAGAGACTTATAAAATAAGTAAAATACCAGCTTTAAAAGTAATAGGTACTAAAAATAGCCTTATAAGCGGCTTTATCCTTAAGTATAAAGCTGGTAGCCAAGAAGTAGTATATAGGTAGAAGAGGGACTATAAATTAGTTACTACAGGTAGATTTAAGGGCCGGTAATATTATTATTACCGGTAATAATAAGGGTAAGATTAAAGGTAAGATTAAGGTTTTAGGGGCTTAAAATAAGGCTAGAAATACTATCCTTTTAGCCAATTAGGTATAAAATATATATAGTAATAGCTTTAGTATAAAGTAAAAGTGATATATAACAAGGATATACGGTTATAATAGCTAGTATAGTAAAAAAAACGGTATACTATATAAATTTGGTTAGTGTGTATTTTTATTTGTACTAGGGGCGATATGTACCCCTGTATCCTCCGATTTAAGCCCTGTAAATCTCCGTTTTCTTTAAATAGACTCCCACATCTGCCCCCAACCCCTTCGCCTGGTCTTAACTTTTGCCGCACGGGCTCCCAAGGCCCCCGGCACCTCAGCCCTTGTTTTGGCGCCATCGCCCCCGGGCCGTAATACAGGCCCTCCTGCCGGCCCTGTCCCTTCCACGATCCACCTGCAAGACCCTCAACAACAGATCCCTAAGGTCTCAGCGGGCTGAATTATTGATTTAAGCTTTTCTGGCCTGATGTGACACTACATGTGGCCCTGGTCCCGGTCCCGACTGCCCACTGGCCACGACAGCGCGTCTCTCGCGCCTAAACAGCCGCTCAACCTGTCCTCGGCCCCGCAGCCATCATGAACCTGTGACTCCTTACTGCAGAATTCAGTAATGATCACTATATTTGGGCTATGCCCTGCTGTTCAAGTGAACGCTGTTCAAGTGAACACCCGCCTTATCTTCGTTCTATTCTGTGTCGCATCATTCCCGCCCTTTGAGGGCCATGCGCTGAATGCCCACAGAGACCCATCACTAGATCTATTCACGTAGCGTATCAGCCCAGCTGGCCTTCAAAACTACTCTGAGGCCAAATTGTAGCTTTGTTACCTTTTCCTCTTCTTTTAGTTGGGTAACTATAGGTATAAGTTGATCGTTCTTTATAGTCAGCCAATGCTTTTGTTGTTATACATGTAGACTGAAAAATGTATAGTTAATTTTATGTAGCGTGTAGGGAGACACATTTACACCCAAACACAGATATGGGGGGTGGCAAATCGAGTGGATGCGGCATGTCCGGAGCGGGTACGTTAGGTCACCAACACACTTCAAAATTGGGTCTCCAACCTGGGAGGGTGTCACTATTGGAAGCATCAGAAGCCAACTGCTGCCTGGATTGCAAATAGACGAGGCAACAGCCCTCAACTAGGTGGTCTTCATGTGAGCACCCGATCTCGGGCGGCGCTGCTGCCTCCAACATGCATGGCGTGTCGCGTGATCAAAAGGCAACAAATTCCGCCGAATTCTGATTATTCCACCCTCGCGCCATCACTATACCTTGGTCAGTTTTCAACAGGCTCTAATTGCGCAGATCTGATTTTGACCAAAATGGTCGACACCAATGGACCCAAGAGCACACAGCCGATGCACGTGGGAATGCTGTTGCGCTGTTTCTTGTGCCATGAAAGACTCCCGCGGCCCGACTGGAACACCAAAGGGACATATCCGGAGTGGAAAGGTCATCTGGTCTCCGGTATGTTTAGTGTCTGTACTCTAGTAAGGATACTTGCTCACCATAATCTGGAAGTATTTCCTTTCTTTGGCCATGATGGATCTGTTAGACAACAGTTGCGCTCCACTCATCTCCAGAAGACCAAATTACGCTACCCGAACAAGATACGATTTTGGTCAAGCAACGCCCTAACTAAGGAGCTATCGATTGAACCATGTGATCGACAGACTCTGTGCGGTGATTATTGTCCGAAATGTAGACCAGACAAGATGGTTTTCCTCTCGCACAGGGACTGTTGGAAGGTTGCGTTCTCGAGCTTCCATCTAACATTTTCAGATTGGTCGCGCTTGGCTACACAGACACGGCCATTTGAGATTCGAAGATACGATAGCTCCGTGGGATGTCACGACTACCCAGGCAGAATTGTTCTTCCCTCAATGCTTCCCCAGACCGACCTGCTCCGTAGGCGTACTCCTTTGGGAGAACTTCTCTCAAAGGTCTGTCTTCTACCTGCGGAGCTCCAATTTCAGATTATGGGCCTTTTGAAAGGCACAATGGTTGCTTCTCTACTTCAGACAAAACAACATGTCTCAGAGCTACTTCCCCTTTTGCACGATCGATCCAGCTGGACACTTAAGCCAGTGACAAAACCCCTACAAGTAGGCAGAAACGCAAGCAATGTTAGCCTATACTGTCACACAACGGATATTATGGGCCAGACGTATCTAAGCAACTTGGCCCTGGAACCACTCAAGGGACCCACGGCACACATAGATGTGGCAAATATAGCTGTTCGGGGACTGCAGTTTGCTCTAGGCTGGTTTGGTCTCCGAGGCGTTCGCATCTCCTACGAAGACGGATCCTTCTCCCCGTGGCTAGGCGACTCAACATCCTGCTGGGTAGGAATCGTCCGTTGCTCCGATCTTTCTGATCTATATGTCGTTGCCAATGTGAGTTATCTGGTGTAAAGCAGGAGTTCCAAAGCGCAACCAGGTGTCTTTAGTTGTCCTGACAGAATCATTACACAGGAGCGGCAGATAATCCGTATCAATACGGCATCGGGCACTGCGCCTCACGGCAAGACTTCAGCAATGTGGTATGGGGACTCTCCCCCCGCCGGGATCAGTACACGGCTCCTCACGCCATTAAATTCCGAAGTGCTTCAACATTACCCAAATTGGAGACAATGCCAATATCTACCACTTAGTTCCGGTGAAAAATATACTTCTGGCCTAACAGTCTACATGAGCCCTGGATTCACTGGGATCTATGGCATTGTCTCCCACGGAGCGACTGACTCTGTGTTCGGGGAAACAGAATACGAGGAAGATAAGTATGAAGAAACTTATCATGGTGTTGGTGTACCGATTCATTTTCCCCTACGCCAAGGGGAATATCTGACATCAGCTTGGCTACACATCACATCGCGCTCCCGCAACGATTTGGATGGCCTGCTTGCCGTGAGATTCACCCTTGCCTGGACCACACTCATCTGCTAACGATTGCTTTGTGAATCAAGCTAGGCACAAACTTGGGCCGGATACAATATTTTGGAGCCTACCAACTGCCTGAACAGATCGATATATCCAACAGAGTTGAAGACTCGGCATGGGTCCGCCTCAGCATGGGACGGCCTGCCAAAATTCACGGACTAGCCTTCGATGTACCCCGATACACTCGCAGTATGAAGAGTATCTACGGCTTTGGTGTATGCCAGGATGCCTCTTTGCTGCCAGAGGGCGACGAAGCAGACAAGCCTCCACCCCTACCAATCCATGCCAGGGGCCCCACGCTTCCGTCGCTAAATTACACTGATTATCTTCGGTGGAACAAAACGCGATATGGCCTGTCTACAGCATCACTATGTAATATAGCAGCCCTATATGTGCGCAAGAAGATGATCGAGGCTCCCGCAGGTTGGGCATACAGATATGCTGGATTGCAGATAATCCATGTCGACTCAGGCGTTGAGATCCTGGGCCAATGGGATCCCCGCGACAAGCAATCAATATCGAAATTATACGACTCAAGTGAAGGTATATTAAAGACGCTAGCTTTTCATCTGGCCAATATTGAAAGCGACACATACGTGGAAAACATTACCGCAGGAGTTACAGATAGCCTATGGGATTACAAGCCTCTAGATTCGTCATTGGTGGTCCCCATGGACCCTCCGAACCACCCTTGGGACTGCAAGGTCCGTGACTACCCGACGACGATGAAAAATACGAGAATCTTCGACTGCTCCCAGGAGAACCAGGTACGCAAGCCTACCACACTCCACCTGCTCCTGATCGAATTCTAACAATGTGTTCAAAGCGGGTTGCCTGGTGGTTTACATCGGACTACGATGATATAGGTCGTGACCACGGGATCCCAGAAATGCAATTCGAGGCGGATACCAATTTGATCTTGGGTAAAGGGTACGAGTTGATAGAGATAGAATAACTAAATCGAGCCGAGCCAGCAGCATTGTCTACTAAGATATCCCCGGATATGTTTTCGGTGGACAAAGTCGAGTCAGACTTGGATGCTCAGATTTGCGAAAACTGAGCTCGGTAGCGTTAATCGCATGCGTATTCGCCGTGAACAACGTGACACATCTCCTATCCCGAGCAATCGCGAAGATTGATCTGTCTGGGCCGTCGGTCCCGAGATCTTGGCAGAGTTGATGACCCCTTGAGAGGCGCGTGAATCGCTGTGTCATGCCTACATTTCCTCTCGAATCCGCGATATGAATAAAGCACAGACACCGCTACATCCGGCCGAACTTTGCCAACAATCGCAAATCCAATCGCAGAGGTAAAGACAAAAAGGCGGCAGGGAAGACGTAAAGAGAGTTTCACTGAGAACAAGACTAACGATCAACTCCCTTAGAATAGTTCTCAGTAGCGTTTTGGGAGGGAGAAAGGCAATATCAAGCTTGTGGTGGAACAGAACGCCGGAAATGTCGGATGTCGGTAGAACTTTGCTGATATTCCACCGAACTCAGATTCGGCACAACTTGCAAAGCAACCCATCTGGAGTCTTAAAACATCAGATGCAACTCACTGTGTTAGGTTTATTTTCAATACTGACTTCCATGGCATGAAGTCAGATACATCGCACGGTGCGCCGCTGCTTCCCGTCTCCGAACTAGCAGAACGAACACGAACAGTTTGCATGCATCACCTCATCCAAGATGTCGATGTGAAGTTTGTAAAGCCGTACAGTTCGTAGAATAACCTACGCCATTACCTCATATTTGTTCTGCTTGGCCAAGCTGCGCCCTCTTGGTCCGTTGCTTTCCGGCATAACATACGAAGACCTTTCGGCAAATACCATCGCCCATTTCGGCACCTGGGGGTCAGAGTAGTAGACAGTCCCGTTAGAAATCAAATATAAATAGGCCATCTTTCTCTCCTCGAAGCCACGATAATCGTCAATGGTAATCCAGTACATTTCCACCGCATAAACACCACATTGATAGTCAGCTGTGCGAAGTCCTTGCGCTCTAGCTTTCATCCTCACTTTAAACTACTAGGAAACCAACCACCAACCGCAACCATGCATTTCCTTCCAATCATCTCCCTGGCCCTCGGCCTCCTCTCAAGCTCGGTCAACTCAGCTGCTGTGGAACCCTTCCATGGTGCCATCGAGCGGCGTCAAGAATGGGGTCAGTGCAAGAAGGATGGTGATTGCGGCAGCGGTTTTCAATGCTGTACGACTCGATGCATCTTTGGTACCTGTCCAGGCTCTCGCGATGGCTCGTGTGATCGAGACAGCGACTGTGCCAACGGTGGTGTTTGCCGTGACGGAGTTTGCATTTGGAAAAAGGGAGGTGGTGGAAAAGGGTGCCCACCTACAGGAGATGATGATAAATTCGATGATTAGGCATTTGTGTGTTGGCAGCATGGGGCGGTATTGAGCATGGCGGTAATGATGGGAGACTCGGAGCTGCAAGACTGTGGTGGACATCTTTGATGGACATCGTTTTGTCATCACCGTGTCACCCAATGAGCCGAACCAAATATCACAACAAAATTGTAGGAACGGTCCGCCCGGTTGCCTTTGCAAAGAATGTAATGAAACGTCATGAAGAATCATCAAGGTCGCCACCAAGGGACCTCCTCATTGCCACATCATGCCATCTGCAACTGCGGACTATGCTTAGTATTTCGTTGCCAATGTTGATTTATGTTGAATCCTATTAATCAAGTTCGCTGCCATCATATTCCCGCGCTGACTTTGGCAAGGAATTTCAGAGCGGCAGTCCTCCGCGACCCTTGTACTCCATGAGCCAGCATCTGCTGGTATATCGCTATAATCCTCGGGTTTTGATAACAGTCCGCCCCTTTACCCATATCAACATACGACAACAAGTCGGCCTTGCCCTGCAAGCTGTCGAGATAGCGGAAATCACGCTTGCCATACATATGTTCGAAGGCCTGCAACTGCTCGTCAATGATCCCTTCTATAAGTTTGAAGAACCACATGCCATCCATGTCGCCTTTGTCTCCGACACGCAGCCACGTCGCAAGTGACTTGGAGCCGACTGCAGAGAAGTGATTGGAGAAGGCCATTTCCGCCCATGCCTGACAGGTAACTTTCCACGCCCTGATCGACACCTCGCTCAGCTCGCTGTGCGGGACTGAAGCTAGACTCTGCATGAGATGAGGGAGCGGGTGCGAGCTCGGCACGCCCGGAGCGCCGGAGAAACCTAGAGTTGCGGCGTACTTGAGAAGCGCCTTGAGGAGGACCCTGAACTGTTCGGCATCAGTGCCGGTGGCTTCTGCGTAACGGTTCAGCTGCACGATGAGCATGAAAATATTGCATATAGTTGTGCTGGGCTCGGACTTGAACATGATGGCGACCTCATCGGGCGCCTTTCGCATCCGGACGAGAGCTTGGCTCACGTCTTGCTGCTTCATGGCGTCGTTAATCTCGGTCGTAAATTTGAACCACCGGCTCGTGCTCGGCTCATCAAGTGTGAGGATGCTAAGCGCTTCCGTCAGGTTGGTGATTTCTTTCTCATGCCTACCAAGGGCGTATGTGCGAGTGTAGGCGAACACTGCCTCGGTGACGTGATGAGAATCTGGCGGCTGGACCACTGCGGTAAGCGGGACTGTCGTGTATGCTCTTTTCCGCCGGAGGTGCTTTTGGAGCCGGGAAGTGTCGACGATTTGCCCGTTGGCTAGACGGATCTGAGTTCCGGGCCTGACAGAGTCCTCGTAGGGAGTGTCTTGGACCTCTTTTGGGTCGAGGCCCGCAGTCAGCTTGATGTTCTTCCGCCAGCCCCAGGCTATAAATCGTGACTTGAACATCTTGGCTCTGCAGATTTGTATGAGAAAATCAATCCTTTATAGGGTTTCGGCTTGTGTGAAGATAGACCTACGAGGCGGTAAAACCATGGTGTACTCTCATGTGCTCTCTCACTTCAGTCAGAGTTTTGTTCTCGTCCATGTATAGTCTCTTCATTAGAGGCTTATACTGGCTCCATTCTTCCTTATGAACAAAAGCCCGATAGAGTCGGGCTGCGGGTCTTGAGCCGACTGGGCATCGCGCAGCCACAGACATGCATGTGCCCGAGGGTGTTAATGCTGGTTCCTGCCGCGCAGGCTGCTGAATGGGGATCGGACTCATCGACTGGATGGACGTCTCCTCATCTCCACTAGATGACGCCATTTGGAAATTATGATTCTCGTTCACAGGACACTCGCGGAGCTTTTGTCAAGTCATTTCTACAGGCACACGTGCTTGTGCTGCTGACGCCCTGGCATGAGCAGATCATCTGGAGTTTATGAATCCTTCGGGTGGGGATCCAATTATACTTCTACCCCGGTAGAAGCCTAACGAGGGGTCAAGCCCCCGGGGATTACTTAAAACGAGTCACAATGCATAGACAATGCAAGTACAGGGTATTATGCCAACTTGTGCCAACAGCGGTTGCATGATAGACCAACCGCTAGCTGCCCGCAAGCATTACAATGAGCACTCGAGTTTGATGACCCTGGCTTTAACCACAGCAAGACGTGCCCTTAATAGCTACAGGGTTGTAAAATTATTCCTTAGTTTCTTAGTCTTTTTAGTCCAGACTAAGTTAGTCTTAGTTTTCTTAGTTTTAATTTAGGGTTTAACTAAAACTAAGAAAATTAAGACTAACTTAGTTTAGATAAAAAAAACTAAAATATATAAGTTTATAATATAATAGTTTTATTATAAATATTATATTTAAAAAATTCTTAAATTTAATCCTTATTTATACTAATTTTTTTTTTAAAAAAAACTTAGTCTTTAATCTTTAGTTAGCTTTATAAGCTAATTAAGTTAGTCTTAATTAGGGCTAAAGACTAAACTTAGTCTAACTGATTTCAACCCTAAATAGCTAGCATGCCCCAATTTTACACTTACTTTATTTATAAACCTCACGCATTCCGTTGTACATTATATACTCTCTGCTTCCTTCTGTCATTTCAACAAGGAGTATTGCAGCTAGAAATGCTGCTGAACTCCTTTTTACTGAATGAAGATTTGGGGCCAGGAATGTATTGACAGAGACAAACTGTGTCCGTTGTGCAAATTGAGACGAATGGGAATCGAGTCGCCTCGTGGGGGAGACGCGAGCGGTAAGCGGAGGTGAAGTGGCTCCAGTCCGTGCGTTGTAAAGTTCTGATCGTCTTCTCTGGTACGATTACAGACCGAGCCGAGAATGGCAGCTCGCTTGTTTTGAGTTGACAAGCAGCTAATGGTGGGTGTAGTTGGGAAGGCTGTCGTGGAAT
This sequence comes from Diaporthe citriasiana, assembly GCA_014872975.1. Classification (NCBI taxonomy): domain Eukaryota; kingdom Fungi; phylum Ascomycota; class Sordariomycetes; order Diaporthales; family Diaporthaceae; genus Diaporthe; species Diaporthe citriasiana. The sequence continues at coordinate 31,918 of JADAZS010000143.1, read as the reverse complement.
TGGGAGACCAGTTTGAGTGGTTTTGAGCTTACAGAGCGGCGATGCTACGATGCCATAACAGTTGAACCGCGCTGTACCGCAGACAATGTGGCGCCGCGGTGCGAGCTGCCACATGTGGAGGCCTCAACCCCTCCTTCCAAAATCTTGTTCAGCCGTGGTGCGCGTGTTAGCACTGGTTTGATTCACCATTTGGACTGCTGTCGGCCTTGTCATTGATGATGCAGATTGAAGAGGGCAGAGGCTCCTCGAGGGATAATGTTGGAACGGAGAAGTGCCAGTGAGTCAAATCATTTCTGGGTATCCCGCAAAAAGCGGAAATGTGTGCTGGCTCCACTTGTACTACACTGGCGAGCTTCGCTTCGGACCCGGGTCCTCTGCACCTTCGAATAAAGGGATGGCTGGACGGCCACGTTGGCTAAGGTCTTCAGCACGGCACATTCATTTCTTTCTGTGCAGCCCGTCATGCACAGTAACAGGGTCTATTGGGGAGATTCCTGAAGTAAATGTGACCAAGGGACTGATCTTGCGCCCAGGTGGTATGTCGGCGAGTATAGAAACACTAATGTGATGGGATGGCATTCCCTTTTGAAAATTGGCTAGGGTGGGAATACCTTACATGCAACTTGATATCCTACCGAATTCTTGTTTGTGCAGAAAACCAGGCCGACGACCCCTTGTTCCAAGGCTCGGCCCCGCGGACATCACCCACATCGGCAGCGAGCCCTGGGGTCTTGGCAAGTGGAGTGGAGTGCAACCCGGATGAATAGGGGCAAGGGGAAGAAAGGACAAGATAGGGGAGCCGACAGCTTGTCTCCTTCGATGTAAATCCTGAAAGTTTCCTGGACGTTGCCTCTCACTGAATAATAATCTTCTTAGAATCCCGAATCACAAACAAATTACAGTCCTCTACACAAATTGTCCGGCCCACTTGATCAGCACACCGAACAAGATGAAGCTCACTGCTGCTGTTATCGTCCTGAGGTAGAGTGCAGTTTTAACGTTTTGTCATCGTCATGTGGGATATCAATTCTAACAATTTATTAGCGCCTTCTTTGGCATCTCCAACGCAGCTCTTTGCGCTTGCGACGGCAGCAATACCGATTCGGCCACATGCTGCTCTGACTTGACCGGTTGGAGTAAGTTCGAACTTTCCTCCCCCCGGTCTTTTGAGATATTGACAAAAGTTTATAGACGACCATGAATGCGAGACCGACCAGACTACCTACGCGATATGCTGCTCAAACTTTGATCGTACCACCTCCTGCCGATAAATCCGCAGTGGGTACATTAAGTTGAAAACAGTAGTCCAAGGTCAAGCGCATGGATGCAGGGACGGCCCAAATGCTCAGATGGGTGAAATCTTGTCATTCTCAAACCTCAAACAGACATTATTGAGGGAATTTACAATGCCAAGCGCGATTCCAAAAGGACCATCGTTGTGGACTAGCCTGTTTGCGCCATGAGATCTGTAAACCCATCAGTGATTATGCCTTTTTGCTTCATCCAAGATGCTATGTGTGTCATGCATGTCGGTGATGTCTTTTTCTAACCAAAATATAGACTTATCCCATGTGATATTGGATAGCTTAGCTGAGGATAATGTTCATCAAACTGGGCCAACACTGTCCTGCAATGCTGGTAAGTACAGGAAGTAAAGTGTGATTGTGTGGCATCTGGACTCTGAAACAAGCAACTTACTAGGCTGACTACGACGGGCCGGGAGCATCACATGCTTGCTCCTCGAGAAGCTCAGTCACGCATTTAGTGGGCGGAATCAAGGAATGGCTGCTCCGCGCGCCCTTAGAAGTTGAAAAAGGACCCATATAAATGAAACCAATGAGTCTTTAATATCGGTCATGAGACGCCTAAGAATGAGCCTTGTGTGTAGGCAGAGGGGGCGTAGCAAGTGCTACGTCAGGGCCTAGCGGACGTGTTCAAATCGGCTGAGCCAATTGAATCCGCGCCACAATAAGTCTAGATCCAATGCAGCTTACATGCAGGGGAAATTAGTAACAGCACAAGCCTTCATATGGACGGCATATCTCCTAGCTGGGGATGTTTGCTTACAGTCCGCTAAATCCTCAATAGGGACGGACACAATTCTTTCGCATATCAGCCTCAATGGAAACGCGAAGGGGAGGTCGGCCTCTATACAGACCACTAAATGGCCAGGAAATAAGACTCACTGAATTATATCCTGGAAACTGGAATGATCCGATTACCTGCCAGCTACTTTATGTCCCGCTGGATGAGTCGACCGATTTTGTCGCGCTCTCATATTCATGGGGGGACAAGAGTACCCCGCCGGAAGATACAAGTGCCAATGGACGGCCCCGTCAGATAACTCAAAGCCTCTTCACGGCTCTTCGGCGGCTGAGAAGATTTGGCGTCACGGGTGACGAGGGTGCTCCGGCGGTCTACTTCAACACAAGAGACTTTTCCCAACTGCCAGAACAACAGTTGAACCTTGGAAAGTTCAGGCTCTGGGAGACGCGCTATGTATCAACCAGAAAAACGAAAAGGACAAGGAACATCAGATTCCTCTCATTTGGCAGATATATCGTCGCGCTGCAGATGTAATTGTCTGGCTGGGGGAAAACGATTCACAAGACGAGCTGCTTTTCAGGGGACTGTCGGGCATGTTGAATCAATATGGATGACCGCGCTGCCGATCTTATTGGCGCTGACACCGTTAACTTGGTGAAGTATCGAGGACTCGAAAGTTATATCGAGGCAGCACAAAGGTTGCTGCTTAGACCGTGGTTCACCTGCTTGTGGGTGATCCACGAGATTACTTTGCCCACAAGAAAATCACCATTCTTCTTCGCCGGCAGCAACCACTACAGTCTTCGAAGTCTCAGCTCTCTCAGTTGGTCTCTGGAAAAGTACAAAGGAACTGATCTCACGCCTGTGCTGTGGGTCGCTCGACTGCTGCTGGAAGAGAATAGTATTGTCTTGCTCCCAGACACGCATCAGGGGTGGAAAGTCTCCTCGGCTGAGGGCGTCCAAGGCTTCGACTTGTCCTCCACGAACGAGTTTAGTCGTCGGGTTTTGATGATTCAGAGTCTGTTCACGGGCTTTAGTGCAAGTCTCCAACACGACTACATCTACGCAATTTTGGGGCTCTGCGGTCCGCAAGCTCTGCCTCCGACGCTAGCCCCGAACTACAGCAAGCCCTTAACCCATCGAGGAGACTGGCAGCCTCAGAGTGCTCGCCCGCCAAAGGAACTCTCTTGGTGGCGTGCCAAGCTTTGTTCCTGACTTCTTGGCAGACAGCACTGACCGCCTGCGCCTTTTCCTCACCGAAGCGCAATCAGACAGGACAACGAAATTCTCCGCGGACCGGTCTAGGATGTTGATTATTGCATGCGAAGTCGGCAGATGCATCGCTATTTGCAACCTCAACGACCCAGAAATCGATCGAACGCAGGTTCTATCCGAATTGAGACTCTTCATGATGGCGACAGCCGCCCTGTCTTCGGTGACCTATGACAATATAATCACACGGCTTTCAATCCAGTGCGCCTCGGCGGTATAGGACTATTGGGAACACCAGCTAAACACCCAGGGAATCTCCTATAAGGTCGTGCTGGCTGTCTCTATCACATTGTTCAGCGGCTCAACATGGCCAACTTGGCTCGGGGACACACAACATTTTAATTTCGTCTCGCGGAAGATCATAGATGAGCTGATCGAAACAGTGCCAATCTCAAATGCAGATGGGCGCTTATTTTTTTGTCCACAGGAAAGATGCCTCAGGAAAGATGCCTCACTTCGGCACCGGGACATATTGGTTTAAGTGGCTCCAGTCAACAGTCCATTTGCGTGGCTGCTACGAAGGCAGGACAGTAACACGTATAGCCTTGTCAGCACCTGTGGCCTCAGACAGCTTGAGCCAGGTTTTTACGCGGGTCTGATACCCGAAGATTTTGCAAGCTCGCGAGAACCAAAGAGTTTTGTGATTATTTGATCGATGTTATAACCAGAAACTGAGCTTGATTACGATTCCTTCTGATGCCGATTAACAGTGTCTCTGCTCTTCTAGTCCAGCATGGGGAGTGATCCTGATAAGTGATATGCACGAGGGGCAAGCTGACTCGCCTCAGCCTTGATGCATTCTGTATGTGGCTCCACCGATCGCCATAAAGGACCCCGGGGCGGAATATGGTGACCTCACTGGGCCCAAAAATCGATTATACATAGGGAGGTATCAGTATTCAGCTCAAATTGAATATCTCATGTGGACAAGTCAACCATGTAGCGAGCGCATTGACGCCATATTGGTCCATCTTTGTGGGATCAGCCAACTCGCATATGCACAACGCGGCTTGGCATGCCTACGCCGCACAAACACAGTAAACACAACCAACTTTTGTGACCTATCTCTTCTGATCTTCCCTTACGGCTAGCCAATGCCGGCTCGAAATACTAAAGCAAACAGGTCTTGCGTGTCAAAGTCTTCCTCCGCAGACTCAAATGAGGACTGCGTCCGCCTGGTCTTGAATCTCCCAAGAAACACCAAAACCTCTCCAAGAGCATTCTCGCGCTCCTGCGCGAACCCCAATTTCCAACCCCTTGCAAATGCAACCCCCCCCCCTAATAAAATAGAGATGGCGGCACATACTGATACATTCGACGTGGTCATTGTTGGCGGCGGCACTGCCGGGCTCGTGCTCGCGAATCGGCTGTCCGAAGACCCCGACCTCCAGCTCCTCGTCCTCGAGGCCGGCCAGGACTTGTCACACCTCCCGGAGCAGCTGACGCAGACCGTCATGACGCCGGCTGCGAACTCCCAGCTGTACAGGACACCGGTGGACTGGGACCTCAGAACTGTGCCTCAGGTGAGTCGTATCCCTCATCCCATTTTATACATGCACACAAATGGCAGTATGCCAACGCTTTTGGGATACAGTCAAACATGGGCGGGCGGGAAATTAGATTCCCACAGGGCAAGATGCTGGGCGGTTCAAGCGGCCTGAACGGCCTTTCCTTCACCTCTGCTTCTAAAAGTATCGTCGATGGCTGGGCAGAGCTGGGCAACCCTGGCTGGGAATGATCCTCCTTCTCGCAGTCTCTAGCCAAGACCTACACGGTACCTAGCGAAGCCCCTGCCCTCATCCCCAAAGTCTACCAGCGACGGGCCCCTGAAGGTGGCGTACGCAGACGACTACAAGCACGGGTGGCCCAAGGTCTGGGCGGACACGGTTGAGTCCCTTGGATATCCAGGTCTCCATGATACACTTACTGGCCAGGCTGCCGGTGGCCTATCGATCCCCGACTCGGTCGATCCGGCTACAGGCACGCGCAGCTATGCAGGCAACGCTTACCTGTCTCCTGAGGTTCGCGGTCGTGCCAACTTGAAAGTACTCACGGGCGTGGAGGCGAGAAGAATCCTCCTGAGCAAGCCCGGCAGTGGTGATGATGGTAGAGATGCAGTAGCCACGGCCGTCGAGTTTACTGATCCGACGACGGGCTCCAACAAGACGGTAAATGTGTCAAAGGAGGTCATTGTCTCTGCCGGTACCTTTGGCTCACCGAAGCTCCTCGAGCTCTCAGGAGTTGGTGACCCACGACGCCTGGGTGCAGACAATGTCATCGTCGTGAACCAAGGGGTTGGTGAGAACCTTCAGAACCACCCCCTGACGACGGTGTCGTTGGAGGTCAACAGCACCGCCCCACCTACCAAGGATGCATTCCTGCACGCCGCGATTCGGCAGGACATGTCAGTTCTTGGTGAGTTCACGCAACAGTACATGGAGCACCACACTGGTCCTTTTGCGAGTAGCGGCGTGACATCTGCCGCCCAGCTGCCACTCCCAGGGCTGGACACACCAGAAGGGAAGAAGGACCTCGAGGGCCTGCTCAGTAAGACTGGAACTGCTGCCGAGAGCGGCGGATCACCCTCCTTCGCCGTGGTCCATGAGAAGTTTGTTCATTCCATCCTGTCCTCGCCGTCCGAGGCTTCTGGCTACTACATTCTCGGGCCTGCGTACGCCGCATTCAGCCCGGACGGAACAAGCGAGCCACCGCCGCTGGATGCGCCCTAGGACAGCTACGTCACTATCGTGTTGCTGCTCGCGCACCCGCTGTCCCGGGGCTCCGTGCATGTCGTGGGTGCCGGCGACAACCGGAAGCTGGCCATTGACCCGGGATACTTTAACCATCTGCTTGACCTGGAGGTCATGGCGCGTCACGTTCGGTTCATTGAGCAGGGCCTGGGCGCTACAGAGCCCCTCTCTCAGTATTTGAAGCCGAGCGGGAAGAGGGCGGTTGGTGCTCCAAAGGCTGGGGCTCTGGATGATCTCGAGGTGATCAAGAGGTAGGTCTCTCTCAAGCCCACGGCCGCACGTGCTTTCTCTCACTGCCACCACCATGATATCCTCTACCCACCGGTCCAATCCCACTTTCCAGCTTGATAACTAGGTACTAACAAGTCTGCCAGGTTCCTCCGAGAGCGCGCGGTCGGGGCCCACCATTTCACCGGTTCTTGCTCCATGCTTCCCCGTGATATGGGCGGCGTCGTGGACCCTAAGCTGCGTGTGTACGGCACCGCCAATGTCCGTGTGTGCGACGCCAGCGTGATACCCTTGACGCCGCGAGCTAACCCGCAGGCCACTGTGTACGCCGTCGCAGAGCATGCGGCATCACTGATCAAGGACAGCCTATTCGCACAATAGGAGCCTGTAGTACGACCTACAAGTTGAATGGTGGTGGTCTAGCTTCCCAAGATGGGGTTGAGAACGGCATGACCAATCAGAATCGCGTTGGACAGTAGTTATGCTATGGTGAAATTTAATCACACTATAGTTTCTTCTCCCACTACATGGGTGCAACTGGTGCTCGGTGATGTGTGTGAACCTATCTATCGATTGCATACCGTACAGACGCTATGTCAGTATTTGAAGTTATTGTGCCGTGCATTCTAGGTAAGTAAGTGGGCTCAGCTTCTCGACTACATGGGCTTAAGTGTAGCAAATCTTGGTGAAATGTTACCCCATGAACCAAAGAGTATTCATTCCCACAAGGCTATGGAATCTGCTCCACCTGTGTAAGGAGAAGGCTGGCTGTCCGTGTCCAAGGCCGCCCGTGCTGCACAGACGTCTTTTCCATCACGGTGGGCATATTTGGACCCCTCACAGCCCTGGTTCGTCTTCATGCTTTTTGGCTGCCTGCATGGCTTCTGTTTCTTCTTTCAATCCCCGTTTTTAACTGGCCAAAGGTAGTGTGAGCCAAGATGATAATAATGCTTGTTTCCTTCGAAAGATGCTTACTGAGCATGTTATTGTCATCTATCCTATATTGTATAGACTAGACTATATCATGTAGAGAGTAGTAAGTACCTCTGACCTAAGATTCGAACACTACTCTCGCAATTTTGGCTTCGGAGAGATTCATGTTGATGAAGATGATAAATCAAAGCTTCGGATCAAGTCCCTGCACCACCGGTCCGCCCCAGGGAGATCAATTATGGGGCAGTGTATGTTGAGCTGGCGTCCACACGCCAGAGATGACTGGAGCCGAAGCGGCGCCGTAGCACCAACCCTTGAAATCATTCGTGGGGTTCACCATGTGTCTTCGTTCCTATGTAGCATCCCACAAGCAAACTCTCTTTCCTGATACTGTTGGCTCTTCCAAACCCATGTACGGAATGACTGGCCCCTGAACACATGCAAGCTGGGCTGGGCGTGCGCCCAACTTGCTGGCGGCTCCCTCGGGCACGGGAGGAAGCTCTGGATGCAGACCGAGCTATTGTGGAGGCAAACCGCTCCGCCGAAGTGACGTGGACCGACGAGGTTAAACGCAGGGCGATGTGGTTTAGCGTCATGCCGACTTGCACCCCGTCATATTTCAATGCGGAAAGCAAGGGTGCCTTCGAAGAGAAGTCTCCCGAGCAGATCGAGGCCGAGTTGAAGCGCATGCCATTGGGAACCGGCCCCCTCGACCACAAGGCTCGGATGTGTGCATGGATGCAGTTCGGCTCGCTGGATGGATTCAGCATCCGCAATTAGACATGATAAGAAGTAGCGACAGACTACATAGAAAGAGTATAATTTCAAATCTCGGTTCGGATACCAAGACAAAGAGGCACTCAAAACTTTCACAAGCGCCCTGTCGGGGGATGCGGCGAGAACTACAGACCGAATCGCCCTGCTTTGTTCACTCACTACACATTGTTGACTACCTGTAATTCGGAGGCATATAGCGGCCTGGAGTATAACAAAGCAAGGATAATGACATTGTTCTTAAATTCTCTGACTGTTCTTTGGGCCCTGCTCTACTCTTCATAAGCTAAAGAGGTTTTTCTGAGGTTTGGTTGAGCTAGTAACAATGGGATTGTTCCATGAGGAAACAGTCCCTTTAGCTATCTTGCCAAGCAATGAAGAGGCTTCACATCTCCACAAGTATAAATATAGCTGGTAAACTCATCCTTCATCTCGATGTTCTCTACCTGATCAACAACGTGCAACAGCCACTTGAGCAATACACAGAAGCTCGCTTTCTCAGCGAACCAGCTAAGCTTTTCCGCTGAATTAGGCTGCTGTTTTGCACCTTCACCCTCCACTACCTCCGGGTGTGTACTCCTGCATCATCACAGCTATGCAAGTCTCTCGTCGGATGGACATGGTGGACATGGAAGCGAAGCTGGGCTCTGTAGGCACTCGTGCCAACACGGCCCTTGCTCTTGCTATTATTTTGCTGATGGCGCAGATTATCATGGCGATTTTCCTGTTCAAGGTTTGGCTTCAGGGTCGGGAATCTCGTCGGTCGGCTGACCCTGAGCGTGGCGTTGAGCTCCAGCACACATCACGCGGCATGCCCGCGAACACAGCCGCCGTTGAGAACACAGTTCCTCGCCGGCCTCGGAACGTTCACGTAGCGGCTCCGGTTGGCCCATCACCCACGGAAGCCCGTGGACGCCCGGTTGCCGCATATGAGCGTGGGAACATCCGTGGAGAGAACGAAGATTACTATAACCCATCGCCAATCTCCAGGAAGCCCACGTACACGGCGGATAGTGGCCTCGGTGAACAAACGCACGGGGCGGACTACACGCAGCAGCGGCGCCAGAAACGATTTGAAGGTGGCCACAACACCAATGTGAACAACGCCGACTACGGTAGGAAGGGAAACAAGTTTGCCCACGGTACGTAAACGTTTTCAGGTGGTGTTTCTGCCACATAGTAGCTTCGAGGCAAGATTTAGGTAAGTAGTCTCTCATTTCAGTATGTGGTTCCTTTTCCCCAATATTCCTGTATTCTCCCGTACCTACCTAGTAACTCTTGGGTGTCTCAAACCTGGCCATGTTCTAGCCGATGAAAGGTAAGTAGTATTTCATTTTCTCACTCGAATAAAACAAACCCATTGCACCACCCCTTAAATGAAAATTCCCCTTTTCTCTGTCTCAGCGGGTACCGTATAATTTAATTTCTTTGAGCTTCATGTAACAACCTGGAGCCACGTGCCTTCTTTCACAGCTCTTTGGCTGTCCCCCCACTCTCTTTTCGCGACAACGAAGCACACGAGCCTAAACACAGACTTGGAAACTTCGTCCCAATGTGGTTCGGTTTTTATCTGCTATCTAGAGCATTCCTGACCGAGGCGGCTTTGCCGACCCCGTACACTCTCGAGTCGGGGCAGCCCTGCCAACTAGTCACTTGCACTTGACCAACAGGCCTCCGCCCTATCCGCGTTTTTCATTTTCTCTAGCCTAGTTGTTCCTCGCATCTAGAGCCCCAGGAAACTGGAAAGGTAGTCGGCCTTGCCAACTTGCACACCCTTAGACCGGAGGATCGAGTACCCAGTCACCAAGTGGAAGTAAAAGTTGGGAAGGCCGTGGTTGACAACTGCAGCCTTGACGGTGGACTTGTGCGTTTTTCCGAGGGCAGGGCTGTGCAGGTCATCAATTCTTGTGCCCCGTGAGATCAACAAGTGTACAGGACGAGCGATACTCACAGGTCAATGGTGGTCTCTCTCCCAGCGGCCTTGCTTGAATCGGCAGATTTCAGAAGATCGAGTGTCTTCTGAACCACTTTCCGGAGGCCTGCCACGGTCTTCTCATCGGCCTCGAAGGGCCTGATCTCTTGTCCAGTCAGGCGGCCGAGGTTGATTTGTGCAAGGTTCGCCGTGTTCTGGACCTGGAAGCTCAGTGGCAGCTGGTCTTCCACCAGACGTGCCTCGAAGAATGTTGCGTCAACATCGACACCCTTTTCCTTGGCGTATGCCTCGGCTTTTGAGAGGATATGGTCGTATGTTGTCAGCCCCTTGATGAAGATAGGTACGACAAAGTCATAGGTTGCGTTGGCAGACATGGTCGAAGGAAGATGTTGGGTGCGATAGATAAGGGTGAAAGGTTGCTGAGGCAAGTGTGAAATCGGGTAATTGCTCCAGTACTATACTTAGGTAGGGAGCATATTCCTCAAGCTGGAGTAAGGGCCACATCTGGCTCAATATATAGTCTTCCAGCCACCTGCCCAGGCTACGTGTCGAGAGACATAACTACGGCTTAATTGGTCAACCAATACCAACGATCACGTCGCTTGGATGGGGCCTTGCGTCTTTAACATTGTGACTAAGTCCAAGGGCGAATCGCGTTATCGGAAGTCAAAGTCTCAACGTTTCGCAGAAGGAGGCTCGGAACGCTCTCGAGGTCGGGTCCGATTGGTGGTTGGCTGCGTGTGCGAGCTTGTCTGCTTGGATGGCGTCATGCGGGGCCGGCATCCAGCCTGTGATATGCCATCAGGCCGATGATTATTCAGACCGCAAGATCTAGCATACCGGATCATAGTTAATTGTATGCAGTGTAACGATCCCAAGGCTACTTGTCTCCTTCGCTCTTGTCACAAATACCCAAACTATCGACCTAGAAGGGTCTGGCATGGCACTCCAACTACTAAACATTGAAGTTACCAGCCGCTTCTTCTTTTGTAAACAAAGACCCCCGAATTAGTATATTGCGCTTCCTTGTCCCAAGGACACAAGATTCAGACAGATTCACGGTCGCCATCTAAAGTCGGGGTGCTTCCAATCAAGATTGTCGACTTGCTCTTTCTTCAGGCCAGACAACTCAACCACAGAGTTTCTCTTATCCCTTCGTCCGTTATCAAAGCGCATCCACACTGATATTCCGATTCCAACTAGGAACCACGTACTAGAAGTCGCCAAGTTGAGGCCATTGCCGATCGGGAAGTAAGGCCCGTCAAATGGCAGAAAAGCCCACGTTGATGCGAGTCCCTAGTGGCATAATTATCAGATGACCATTAGAAGCAATTTCTCAAGCAGATGACAGTGTACACTCACTCCAAAGGCACCGAGTGTCACACTTGTCGCCATCGCCGCTGTTCGTGCTGTATCACTCACGACGTTGCAACTAATTTGCGCGTTGGTCATGCTCCCCATAGTATATACAGTTCCAGCAGTCAAGAACGTCGCTGCGTAGCGTGCGTGTGGGTCGAGTGTTCCGATAAATATCCCATAGCCGGTTAAAACCGGCAGGGCACAGAACGTCATCTGCAGCATTCGGAGTCAACTATCAAAGGGGCGAAGGAGTTTTTTATACAAATTGAGGGAGAAGGGGGCCAAAATGTGGCCGTAGTCTGTCTCAAAGCCAGCAGTGTGACAAGTTCTTTGAGGCACAGGCCACAGATGTGGGAGACTTCTGCTTGACGGTGTCAAAACTGTATCAAAAAGCCACTTACGATAATCTGCCGCCTGTCAAGGACCCACGATAGTCCGGAAAAGGCGACCACGAGGACGGCTCCAATCACATAAGGCGGCACGGTGTAAAGCTGTTGCCTCGTGACTGGTGCATCCGGGTAGATGGTAGCGACAACGGTCGGCAAGAAGTTCCCCAGCCCCTGGACCGTCACACTGTTCATGAAGAGCATGCAGCCCGTGGCCAGTGTGACAGGATTGGCGACTCCACGCCATAGTTTCGTACGGTTCATGTTGTCCAGCAGGATGGTCCCTCGAAGTCTTTCTGAGGTGACGCGGTGCGCCACGAGTCGACGTTCCTCGGGTGTCAGCCACCGCGCCGTCTCCGGGCGATCAGTCAAGAGGACGAAGGCCACGATGGATACCCCAACAGTTATGATACCTTCAATAACGAAAATCAGGCGCCATCCGTGAAGGTTTCTGATGCTTGGGATCGTAAGGATGGCCGAAGCCAAGAGGCCGCCAAATGCTCCGGCCAGTGGGGCCATGGCAATATAGAGTGACAGTCGGAAGCCGAGTTCTGCGCGGCAGTACCATCGAGATAGGTAGTACGCCATGCCTGGCATCACTGCGCTCTCGAAAGCTCCAACCAGAAAGCGGACAGCGAAGAGCTGGCCTGGGGTATGCACAAGTCCCGTGCAGATCGAGGCAATACCAAAGGCGAGGGTACACCCGGGCAGAAACCAGCCTGGCCCAATCCATTTGCAGCAGATATTCAAGGGTATCTGGAAGAGAATATATGCAACTGAGAAACATGTCAAAGCAATGTTGTAGTCGTACCCATGTAGCCCAAGCTCGTGCTCAAGACCGGCGATTCTTGCATTGCCTTGACACGTAGACCACCAATCGTTAGTGGTGATCAAGTAAGAAACTCTGAGGGTTGATGTGTCATACCGATATTCGCTCGATCGATGTAGCAACAAAGATATAGGACGCAGACGATCGGACAAATGGCAAAATCAATCCTTGTTCTTAGGCGTCTTTCCATGGCCCGACTGAGCACCGGGAGCTGCTGCCCATCAACATGCGAGAGGGTTCCATGTTCATGTTCAGGATTTGTGCTATATCGGGTGCATTCTTTGGTGATTCCGGTTGTTGAAGTATTCATGACTGCGGGTGCCTCACGCGGTGGAGAACAAGCAGTTGCGAAATGATTAGCGGCACGAAAGCTTGGACGGCGAATAGACGCATACAGCTATACAATATATACCTTTGTAGGATATTATCTTCTCTTAATCCAAGTATCTAACTAAAATGCATGTCTCAGGAGGAAGATCTCAGAGACTAGACACTTAGCCAGTCATGAAGATGATGGCACGATTTAAGCGGATGGGACATGCAAACCAGCGTGGGACTCAGGTTGCACCACATTATCTAGTCTAACAGAAGTATCACAAGGGCTGATCAACATGCAAGATTCGTGCGAGCTGACAAGAATTTACATTCTGCTATGAAGCCACTGACGTTTTTTCTCACTGCATGAGTGGGAGGCGGTAAAGGTGACAGCCTCTAGCCGACTTTCTTCAGACAGACTTTCCCTTGTGGGCAGAAGCTCCGGTATGCTTTCTCGCTCTCGGAACGTCTCAAACCTCCGAAGGCTTCATAAACATGGAAGTAGGATGCGAATGATCAATTGTGCAGATCCTTTTTGACCAGTTCTGCTCAGGTGTCCGCTACACGGCCACAGCACGTATAGCAGACCGCTTGGGCAATGCTCACTGTCAAGCCTCTTGTGGGATGGACTTTCCATAGAACAGCCTCCCATAGAAAAGCCTCTCATAGAACGGCCTCCTATATAACAGCTTTCTATAGAGTAAACTCCTATGGAATAGCCTCCTGTGGGAAAGCTTCTACAGACCATTTTAAAAGGTAAGAAAGCCTCAAGGCCTCCACAATGACATTTTTGCATTTTTTGACTGTGGCTGTTACTGCAGTAATGTATGTGATAGTCCCTTCCATCCAGTAGGAAGAGAATAAGCCATGTACAAGCCGAATATCATTGCAATGACTCATCAGAGGTCGCTAATGAGTAAGGCTGCATCAATGTTCACCTCGAATTCATTGCACCATAAATACTATAATCCGCTATTGAGGACCCACTGCTGCGGTGAGTTGAAATCAGCGGAAATTGGCTCGCACTCCAATGCCCTCATCGATGAAATTAAATTGGAAGGGCATTGTTTCTACTCCAGCTTTGACCGGCCCTTGACGTGGTTTAGCGAGTCTGCCAAAACTCACGGCGGTTTAATTCACAGGCACAATGTGAAGAGACCGCCTGCCGCTCTAGAAGAGCATCCACACGGAACCAAACGACACCACTTGATTCAAAGAATACCAATGGCCGTGGAATTCTCTGAAAGAGTCTTCCTTTTCGGACTTATGAAAGATCTAGCCATCCCTTTCTGTCCTTTCTGAAAACTTTGCCGCAGGCTTGTAAGCATCTATTAGAAGCTCGGGTTAAATCTTGTCACTTAAAAGCACCCGTGAGAGTTTCACGTGATAGAAACTTGCCTTTGAATACAATGGAAACATTGACACCCGAAGCCAAAATCTTCAACTGCGGCAAGACGTCTGCACTGCGCCCTTGCGCCGGGTCGTTCACCCACTCTGGGAAATGGACTTCCCTAAGCCTTGAGAATCGGCCTGCGGAACCACATTGGTACAGAAGGGTCGCGAATTCAACCCTAAAGCTTGTGTGCCTCGCATTGGCGTCTGCGTTGTGGACGCTCGTTACCTGGGATAGATCCGGTTTTCCCACCAAGGCCAAGCGCTCTAGTGATGGAGGCAAGAATTCATGAAACCCCTGCTGGGCTGCTAGGTCTCTGTTCACGGTGGACGATGCCAGCCCACCACCGTAGAAGGAAGACAAGTGGATCGTCAAGTCTTTGAGTGCTATGAATGATGAAAGCTGGTCCTTCAAACTCCCGGGCTCATTTTCTCCGTGGGTGCTAATCTGGGACTCGTTGGGCTTGAATTCGAGCGTCTCTATGGTCGCCGCATGGCGGGCAATGGCTGATCCCATGGCCGCTTGGATGAATTCACCATCGCTGGGAGGTTCTGCAGCCCCCCGCCCCCAGTGCAGGACAAGCTTTCTTACAACCTTACATGCACTCATCAGTGCATCTAGGCCGCTAGGGCAAACCCTGACCTCGGACTCCTCAAAGATCAGCTCCTCAATCGTCGATGTTCCGGTCGATACTTCATCAGCGGTCACGAGGTTTTGAAGGCCAGTCACGGCGATCCAGATTCCATGGAGTACTTTGATGTTTGGAAACGCATCATGACTAAACAGGACGGGAAACTGGCCCAGGGATCTGTAGTTCTCGGGACATCCGCGGAGTCTTGCCTCCCTTGCGTAGCCTCGCCGCTCTGGGTGTCGTCGGAATGATAGGCCGAGGGATTGCATGTCTTCCCTGGAACGACCGGGCAGCAACTCGAGGCGGTTGTAAAGCAGGGGGATGGCGAGGGTGTAGAAGTGCTTGTTGGTCTTCACGGTGCTAAGGATGTGTCTCGAGCTCTCGTTGACGACCTCAAGGAAGATCTTTGCGAGTATCTCGTCGGGAAGCTTCTCAATGTATCCTGTCTTGAAGTATAAATGTGGTCGCTCGTAGACACGGGAATTGATGGATTCCTCCTGAGCCGATAAAGCGCGGCGGAGTTCCTCGGCCCAAGCCCCTGCGCTGTCCTGGACCCGGCGGCATTCAAATAAATCAGCCATTTTCGACCTTATTGCACATGTGCAACGATGTATGGAAAGAGAGAGGTCGAGTGTCTAAAACCTTCGTCACAAATACCATGCTCATGTTATTGTAGGTCTTGTGAAAGCACGACCTCCATGACGTACGGTGGCTTGATATGTCTCGCAATTCTTGGTGTTGACATTCTTATTCTGAACGTTCTGCATATCCCCTCACGTCGCTGAAACCTCGACACAATTTCTCAGCATTCCACATCGACAATCGGGTTTGGTACCACCTCTAACGGTGGTCTTTACAACAAGCATTGTAACTTCGAGTGTGACCTTCTGACCACCAATTTCCAGGAAGATTTCGGCATCTGAGGACGGAACTTCGAAAATGAGTTGCATCCCATGGCAATTGCATGTGTACTTGTCTATGTATAAGGCATCCTAAGCGAGATTGGGAAAGGCAGAATACGATGATTAGAGTTCAAACCAGCACGGACTCATGATGGGTTGATACCAGTGTCTGCTATTGCTTTGGGCTGTAATAGTAAAGAATGGCTAAATATAGACAAGAGGCAGCGTCGCAGATGGCCGGGGACTATCGAACAAATTCTTAGCTGATCTGCGTTACTGTTCGTTAGGTTTGGGTCAATCAGGTTATCCATCGCAGACAATAGGGCTGTCATGGCGTCAGAAACATGCACGCAATATATCTCAGCCACTTCCTTCGATTACTGGGCTCACACTCTTCTTGTTCATCCTGCCTCTTTGTCATGAACAACCCCATTGAGTTGCCAAGGGCTACCAAATTGTATTGGCAGATACCAAGATGTTATCGCTCACAATCGCGATAATGGCTTTGGGATTCATGGATCAAGCAACGGCTGATCCCTGGGAAGGCGACAGGAAACGTGGGAACGGCTTTTTCATGGAATACCTTCCTTTCGACAACTGGATCGTCAACGCCACTTACTCGGTGACCCTACCGAGGATCCCATGCGGCTACGTCCCAGGTGGAGAGGAGCAGCTGGCGCTTTGGATTGGGATGCAGGACAACCCCGGCAACGGCAGCACCCAGGATATCAATTTTGTGCAGCCGCTGGTGGTCTGGGGCCCAACATCGAACGTGACGGTTGACCCGGCCTGCAACTCCGAGACGTGGTGCGGAACCGCGAGCACCTACATCGGCAAGGGACCAGACCAGCAGAGTGCCGGCTTCAAGCCCGTCGCGGTCGGCAAGACCCTCGACATGGAGATCATCGTCGGTGACGCCGTCACGCAGACAATATACCTCGACGGAGAGGTATTTTCCACCCAGACGGACAGCGCTGGCATGAGGCCTGGGGTCTTCAACTCCCAGAACGAATGCATCACCGACTCGTGCGGCACGCTCGAGAGCTTTGAATGGAAGAACCTCAGGTTGACCCTGAAAAAGGCACAACCGGGCTGGGGCCCCAAGATGGAACTTGCGAATGCTACGACTGCGGGTTGGGAGACGGCCGATGGTGGTGTTACGTGGACGAATGCTTACGTCAAAGTCGACAAGGACTATCTGTATAAGGATAACAGCGTGCGTGAATGTTAGTAAACTGTGTACTCTTACCAAACACTGGCCGGGTTCAGACCTCAGCATGGCATGTATTTTACATGAAAAAAGATGGCCCTTGCTATTCTGATGCCTACTTAGTGTCCAATATTTTCTCTTTCAAGATTTGCAGTGGCTGATTTCGGCTGAACTCTTAATTTAACTCCATCGCCCTTTCTCTGATCATCTTATTATTCTGTAAAATTCTGTCCACAGTCCCGGGCACTTCTTCAGGAATGACTATGTCCCTGTCAGGATAGATACCCAACCCAGCATACTCGACCCGACAGCTGATATCTGCCTTGTCCAAGTCTGAACCGGCCTGGATCCAAGGCATGCTATTCGCAACAGCATGTTTCAAGGCCCCATATTCGCTAGCCGAAACAAAAATGTCGGCACACTGGAGCACGACGTCACAGGGGAAGGTGGCTTTAAGCACTACATGGTGCTTCTACCGCCGAGAGTTTATTTATTTAATTGACAGTCTCTAGTGTATACCAATCGAACAGTACTTATTTGCGGTTACCTTACACTCCCATAACTGGAATACAGATGTATTCTTGACTTTCCTATGACTGAAAATGTCTAAAAGGCTATATGGCATTTTGCATCTTAGCCCTCTCCTTCACCCAAGCACCGCTCACACCACCATTTTTGTTCCCATACCTGTGCGCAGTAGCAATACCTCAACATGCCACGGTTGAGTCTCTCAAGCCATTCCATGCTCTCTTTATGTCGACACCAAATCCCCAAGGCGCTGTCATCGTTGCCTGGGCGCTCCTTAATGTGCCGTTCCTGCTTGGGCACCGTACTGAGCGTTTGCTGCGGCATACCAATCGTCGTCCTGCTGGAGGTATAGCTGGCTTTGTCGATATTCAGAGAGGTAGTCAGCCGAATCAGGCATGACTGCTGGACTGTAGCCCTCTCCTGAATATGCCCCAGGCGCAGGCATCGTCGACTGTCCTGTGGAGACATCAGAAGCAGCAACATCACCCCTAGCTTGGGAAGAGTCGGGATACGATGTTCCGTCGCCGCCTTCGTTCCAGTATTGATCGGCCGTGTCCTGGTTTTGGTAGTCGGTGTTCTTCGGCATTGCTGGGGGCGGATTGAGGTGTCCAGGGTAAGCCTCGTAGCTCTGTTCATTGTCTCGAGGTCTCTCATAGCCAGGACTATCCACGTCGTCGATGACAAATTGTGATGCATCGG
Source organism: Diaporthe citriasiana (assembly GCA_014872975.1). Taxonomy (NCBI): domain Eukaryota; kingdom Fungi; phylum Ascomycota; class Sordariomycetes; order Diaporthales; family Diaporthaceae; genus Diaporthe; species Diaporthe citriasiana. The sequence goes on along the minus strand of JADAZS010000143.1, from coordinate 13,730 downwards.
GGAGAGGCAGGTCGCTGCCGTTCCATGCCGTATACTGTTCGCCGGTGCCATCCGCTGTCTGCTGAGCGGCTTGAGGTTCTCCGTTCCAGTCTCCCTCGCCACGGGAAGCGTCCGACTGAGAGGCTCCCGGATCTGACCCAGCCAGCGTAGAGTCGTCGCTCAGACCAGTCGTCATCCGCTCCGGCTGCCACGAATAACGGCTCGGGTCAACAATCCCATCCGAGCCCTCTCCAGCGCCAAGTTCTCTTTTCCCGCCTTCGGCTTCGTCAGTAATAGCCCGATTTCCAATGCCTTCCAATTTGGCATCGGCTTCAGCGTTGCTCTCCTTGATCCTGCCTTTCAGCATGACCTCACAAATGCCACCAACGGCGCCCAGAAGCATGATGCCAAACAAGGCACCCAATATTAAGATTGCAACTTCCCAAGGCTGCAACGGACCATCTCCTGTTAACGAACGTCTTTCATAGTGGGATTCTCCGCCATTCATTGATTGAGGAAGCGGCGAGCCAGCGACTTGGGTCAATATGAGGCTCGAGTGAACGAGGAATGAAAGAGGCTTGTCCCTCTGATGTGAGGATTTACTATAAGACGCCATCTGAATTGTTGACGCCGTTTTGAAAATTTCAGATGGTGTGCAAAGGAGCGTGTGGATGCTTTCCGTTGTAGGAATAAGGAGCAACAGACTTCAAATCAAACATAAACAGCCAAGTATTACTGGGAAATTCAAAGCCGGTGCAGTAATGTATTTAGTTACTTCAGCAGAGAGCGCTCCGAACCCTATCGAGAGACCACACGGTCACCTTACTAGCATCAACCATTTCGATGTTTCTGTTCGTGACAGTATCATGGCCCCGTGAGAAAATGGCCCGTTTTGCTTGAAGGGGTATCAGTGACCTGTGTTGTCGCGGAGGCTCTCCCCGTGGCCCAAAATGAGGCCGTGCGGTACAATTTGGGCCCAATGATATCCAGTCTTCACGGTCAATTGAAGAATTGTGAAAAGTCGGCCGGGCTGGCCTCGGCCAGGAGACCACCTCGGCGCACTGCACCTCGAAACACAAACACGACCAGACCGTGGTCTACGGTCACCGCCAAGAAAATTCAGTGCAGCCGTCAAAACCGACAGAAACACCAATGAAATGTGCGTTGAATGGCGGCGGGCTTCTTTGGAACCTCTTTCGGCTCGAGGCCTGGTCATTCCGTCCAACTATGGAACATGCAAACTCGGAATCATTAGGGCGATCCACAAGAAGGCTTTTCCAATCGACTTCATGTCAAATTCGCTCTATGCCTTCGATAGCCGCTTGGAGCGGGCAAATACATGCACGCCGTGAGAGGCACAACAGCATCATCAAACGGCCGCTTGCGAGGCCGCACCGACTCCAGAACTTCCATACAAAATCTAGACAAATGTCATCATCAATGTGATACAGATCATAAGGCAAACAGGCACATATGCAGCTATACCAAGCTTTCTAGCAAGTGATGCCAATGTAACCTGGACCTTGCCCGGGCTAAAGCTGCCACATCATCGCAGACAAAGAGGAATACCACGAGCACATTATTAGCTGCAGCTTGATTCATGCAAAAGGTGTTGGCGAAAACCTCACTCTACGACCAACCCCATCCATGTACCTGAGACTCTGTGTCAAGTAAATGCAGAGCGGGAAGTCAATCGATCCAAAATCGCAGTCATGGCCACCCAGGCAGGTCAGAATGCTGTCCACGTGCGGCTAACCAAAGTTAATGCAATCCGCAGACGCTAGGAAGATAATAAGACTCTCCGTCATCTCGACGACGGCGCATGAATCTGGCACGGTTCGATCCGGAGAGAAGCTCACATGGATGATCGTCGCTCGGGGCCTCGGCAACACCCCGGAGCCAGACCGCCAACCCCGGACGCCACAATCTGTTCTTCCCCGCGTCGAAGCCACCCCGGGCAGCTCTACACTGGGGAATCCTCGGCAGCCACGGATTGGGATCACCTCTCGAAACCGTTGGGCATGTGAAGCTTGACGTCACTGCAGCGGCGGGCAGCATGATGATGAATTGGTCACATGTCGGTTGCTGATGCTTAAGTGTGCGCGCATCTTGACATATTTGGAGAGCTTACGAGGAGGTGGGTTGAAGGAACCAGTGCCTGGGCTGAATCACCCCAGACCCTGGACGCATATTACTTGACACCAGACTGGATAAGTCACCGTGCTTCACTGACTGTGCGCACGCTACGGCGCGCATCATGTCTGCATGTATGTGCAAGCGGCTCAAGGTGCAACATGCTCGGGTGTGACAGATCGTCAGGCAGAGAATAGGGGAGAGCGACTGATTCGGACTGCAAAGAAGCTTTGCAAAATCAGACAACCACGCAATTAAGGACGGGATTTGAAGCCAGTCGCTTTGAGGGAGTGATATTGGCGGGGAGGGGTAGGTGATGGGCAAAGTTCGTCTGATCAAGAAGCGCCTGACTAGTAAAGATGACGGACCTCTTGGCAGCCAGCTGCCAGGCCAGTTGTCATTCCTGTGTACACGCAATCCTCGTAAGAACGAATGCCAGAGTGGCCATTGAGAAATGGACCTAGAGAAGATCACTGCGGGATGACCAGATGCACAGCGTTGTTGATATTTCTACACGTGTACGTCAATCAAGTGGTCCGGAGATCCGTCCCTCCACGTCAGACGACCGAGAATGACGAGGCTTGGCACGGTCGCCGAAGTGAGTTTCTCACGCATCCTTGGGCCGGAATGCGCGGCAAGATTGAACTTTAACTTGAAGTTGCATCCCGTCCCGAAAGCACGCAGCCAGTCCGGGTTGGAATGATATACTGTAGTTGAAGCAAGGTAAGGTCAGAAATAAACGGTCGTCCGGTGTGCACTGGAAGCCCTGAGCTGGGTGAGCCCACAGCGGGTTACATGTTGCGAGCTTGAGAGATTAATCGCGTGATGTTGAGATTGGTGACACAACTGAGCCTCATTCGGGTTCGGAAATGGCGGTAGGTAACGGGGGCCTATTTTGGACATCCATAGGTACGGCCCGTGAAGACCTCCTGCAAGTGGACCGGGCGGCTTGTGCCAAGACCGGAGGCTCTAGATATTCATGATGCTGTGCCATGACTGAGCTTAAAAAAGAAGACAAGGCTCCAGCTAAAGTTGGCGACGCACGCCAGTCGACGGCATATCGGCGGAACAGCTGAGAGACAAGGTCTGACTGCGTTGGGTCTATTGACCATGGCAGTAAGCCCTAGTGGCGACGTGCAGAGAAGGACAGACAGAAGCTGAGAAAGAAGAGGGCACGGAAGGGGGAACAGTGAGACTCCTTCGGCGCGGGAAACGAATGCACAACGTCCAGCCAAGCAGGTCCCACACGTTTTTTGCCGGACATGATGCAGCATGCAGGCCAACAACTGGGGTCCAGACCCCCCCAGCGTGCGGGCCGTTACAGTAGGCCAGTCCCCTTTGGACGGGCAAACGGGGGGCGAGAATCCTCCTCGTGCACGTGTTATTGCCGTCTGGGTACACTGCATCGATGCGACAGTCACTCTGTTCACCCTGTCGCTCTGTCACCTTATCACTCCGTCACTCCGCCGATCCAACCGCTCTATACCCCGAGTGGCAGTGTGCAGTCTTTACAGTCAGAAAGTAGTCTAAATTGTACTATACTCTATAGTACATATCCCACCGAATTGTAAACCTCTGGCAGCTCCTACTGCTTGAGTCGAGCATGTTGCACCCCGGAGCCTTGCCTGACTTTTGACGATAAGAGACGAAATGCCGGGTGGTCACGCCCAATAGCAGGACGGTCTGGGCAGTCCTAGGCCCCCCCCCGCCCGGACGATCCCACCAGCCTGTTTGGGAAACACAACGAGTTGAGCAGGGTCCCATCGGGCCCCCAAACGTAGAATTTCCCCGCAAGATCTTGTGGTGCAGTTCAAAGCCAGGCCTGCGGGCGACAAGAGGCGGCAAGGCGGAGAAAAGCTGGGAAAATGAGACGAGCAGACAGACGAGCCTGAGGAGGTCGTGGAGGGAGGTCAACCAGACAACAGAGCATCTGATCAGTGGGGGCCCTCGGCTCGTCTTCTCTTTCTGCCCTAGGCTGCTTGTCGCTAGCCAGGGGCAACGGTCGAGCAGACAGGCTGACAGGCAGGCAGACTGATGGGATGCATTCAGTATGTTTCACTTGCCCTTATTATTATTATATACTGCTCTGTTATACTCCTTGCTCAGTGCTCGTGAGGTCACGGCCCTCTCCCCAAGGTTCACGTCAAGTGCGGAGAAGTCGCCAATTAATGCCGATCCATGCCCTTTTCTGCCAGGCGTGTAGTGCTGCCGTCTTTTGTCCCGGTCTGTGGGTGCTAAACCTGTGAACCAAGTCTGTGCAGCCCTGGCAGGACTGGGGGAGCGTCAAACACGATCCCCCTGTGGGTAGTCTTGGAAAGAGAAGCTCCGCTTGTGGTCGCTCTGTCGCTGTGGCCGTTGATGGCGTGGACCCTGGCTCCTGGTCGGGGCCCCGGGCAGACGTCACCCACTACTTACTGTGCATGGTAGGAGGCATCCTTGCAGCCTACCAACCTGCCCCCTGCACCTTGGTGATCCTTGGTGGAGGCCCGAGTGTTCAGGAGCGTCCGGCAGTGCAGGTGAGTTTCTGCCAATCGGTCCACAGAGGCTCGGTGTGCCGCGGCCTTTGATCGCTCCCGCCAGGAAAGCCACAGTTGGTGCCAACCTGCAGTGTCAACGGCACCGGATTCGCTGTTCTTTTTGCCAGCGGTGCAAGAATGGGCTTGCAAGGATGGTGGCTTTCGAATGGCGCCTTTTTTGGGGGGCCTGCTGCATTTGACAACGTGTGGTTGCGTTGCAGTGGATAGTCTGGGTATGGGGTACTTGGTAGATTGCGGCGGTCCTGCGTACCACTGTCAGCTAACGGGGAGTTAAAAACAGTGAGTGAATCCTGTCGTTTGTAGGGGTGTGTGTTCCTTGAAGGGGGGGCGGTCAAGACCTGAAAAGTCCCTCCCACCCACTTCACGATCTCAATAGCCCACTCGCCTAATCTCTCGTTCTGTTTTCTCCTGTCTTCCCTTGACTGGGCCGGCACATTGATGTGAATTGAATATCCATAATATTTGTACAGGAGCAGAGGCGTGAGCTGCTGCCGTTGCGGGCACCATGGACTACATGTGAGTCTCCTCCTATCCTCCTCAGGCGCAATTTCCCGGCTGTGCTCTAGTCCCCGTTGGATCGAGGAAAGGCCCCTTGGCGCTCACTGCCAGCGTCTCTGCATACCTGCGGCTCCATTCTGCACTGCAGCTCTCCAGCACAAACCAGACAGCTTGATCTAACCGCCGACGCGGCACTAACAAACATTTCTCCATCTCTTTACAGATCCATTTCGACGGCCTGCTTTGCGACCAACAATGCAATCTCGAAAACATCCCCGACCCTACGAGGCTTCATCCGGGAGGTCAGAGAGTCTCGGGCAGAGCTCGACGCAGTCCTCGCCGAGCTCCATTCCCTGGACGGCGTCCTCGATATCCTGAAAGATGACGCCTCGAGTTTTCCCGAGGCACTTGCCAAGCGGACTCCGCCCTTGCTGGAGCATTGCACGAGCATAGTGCACCAGATCGAAGGCTACATGCACGTTTGCAATGGGCTGGGGCTCTCGGCAAGGGACAAGAAATACAGATGGATGGCCATACGAGGAGACATGGAGAAGTTGAGGCTGACGCTAGAGGGATACAAATCCACTCTGGCCGTGGTGACAGACCTAGTTGGATTGTGCGTTCCGCCCCCATATCAACAGGCCCCATATGCAAAATGATGGGGTTTACTACGTGCTGTGTTTATGTTGTGCTGACAGCATTCTTTTTTTGCACATGCAGGACCAAGACCAAGAGGGACAACGACCAGCTTTCCATCGACAGCGATGCATCCAGGTATCACGACACAATCGAGCGCCAGGCGTCGGTAAATGATGATATCAAGAGCGACCTTACCCGTGTCATGGGCAGTTTGGGTGGCCTCCGGGCGAGGCTGCAGGCCGAATTCGGGTCCATCTACGCCGTCTCGGACATCGAGAAGTACCTGGACGCGATGCAGCTGCAGGCGACAAATCTGGGCTACAGGCTGGAGGCCGAGAGATTGGAGGCTCGCCAGCCTCCGCGGCAGTCGCAGGCACAAGCACGTGGAACTGGAGATCGCGAAGATCGTCATACGCACAGTGGGTCCTCGTCAGTGGGTGACGCACCAGACAGTGCCATCGACATGAACGATGGGCCCCCGAGCCCGTATCGTCGCCACTCCAAGGAAGACCCTGATTTGCTCCCTGACAGGCGCCCGCGGCACGATAAGTCGCTACCAAACTTACCCATTGTCGAAATAGACGAATTCATCGACGAGATCGACGGGCTCGGTGACCTCCCTGAGCCCTCCTCCGCGCGCGCACCCACACCACCGCCAAAGGCCATTGGACGGTCCAATTCTATGGTTCATGTTTCAACCCTCTCGCCCTGGACTGGTCACATACCAGGGATCTCCAGACCGTCGTCGGTCCGCAGCGTCAGCGACTACGGCGTCCTCGACTCAGAAGGCAACCCCGTCGTCCCCCGGCGGATGAGCTCGCTCCGCAGCCTTCCTCGGTCTGACGGCGATGCTCTGTCGACAGTGGGCAGTCTGAAAGGAATTCGTCCACCGAGAAGTGAGAGTAGTTTCAGCATGTATTCATCCGCCGGCACAGTCACGACGACCATCGTGGGCGGGGCCCGGGCACATGATCCCCCAGCCACCAGGGATTCAAGGTCAAAGAATAATAGCGGCACCAGCAATAATAACAACAACAGCAATAATAGCAGGCCTGGTCGACGACTGTTTGGCCGACGCAGCTCTTTCAGTGTCCCTGGCCTGCCCACGAGGCCTGGTACGGCCAGCCACTCCGCCGGCAACGGAAAGTCTCACATCCTCAGCGCGCTCGCAGGCCCGGGCAATGCTCTCGCCATCCCAGCTTCAAGGGCCGACGCCGCCTCACACTCTCACGCACACTCACCACCAGAACCACCACCACTGTCAACGCAGCGAGCTCACCATCGTGCAAATCCGTCTGTCGATACAACCGCCACCACTGCCACCTCGGCTAGTGGCTCCAAGGGTCTCCGGCCTTCGACCGCCGTGTCCTCGACGGGCGCGAGCATACGCAGCAACTCGTCGAGGCTCTCGTCCGTGTTCAGGAGGGTGAGCATCTGGTCGCCGAGGATCACGGCTGAGGCAGCATCGGAGGAGCCCGAGCCGGACGACATCTTCGGGGTGTCGCTCAAGAAGAGCATGCAGATGGCGGCGGCCACCGTCAAGACCCACCACGACGGGTCCAAGGGGTCGTCGAGGCGGGACTTCCCTCGGTGCATCCTGTCGTGCGTGACCTTCATCAAGGAGAACGGCGGCGTCCACGCCCCACACATCTTCGGCGGCGAGATGGCAGGCGGCGAGTCCATGGTGCGCGTCGCCGGGCTCAAGGAGGCCTTCAGCACGGCGCCTTACTACGGCGAGGGCAACATCGACTGGGCCGCCTACGACGTCTACGACGCCGCCGAGCTCATCGTGCTGTTCCTGCAGCAGCTGGCCAAGCCCCTCGTCAGCGAGACCGTCGCCAAGCGCTGGATCGTCCTGTCCAAGCAGGCCACCGTGCCGAACCACCTGCGCCTCGACCACTGCATCGACTTCTGGGACGAGGCCCTCCTCGGCATCCGCGGCGCCGCCCGCAGCCTCTTCAAGCTGCTGCTCAACCTGTGGGGGGACGTCGCCGACGCCGCCGAGGTCAACGACATGACGGCCGAGCGGCTGGCGGCGCGCATGCTCAACCCGCTCATGCACCTGCCCGCCGGCAAGTACACCACCGACTACATGCTCGGCTTGGCGTTCTTGGTCCGCAAGAGGAGCGAGTACAGCATCATGCTTCGGGATGGAAGGAAGAGCAACGCGGCCTTTTGATTTGCGGTGCAGACTGCCGCGTGAATGAAGAATGCCCATTACGGACGATCACGTAGCCGTCCGTCCACTTTATTATGCCACGACGATTCTGCGCAGAAAGATCAGACACATGGCTGGCTGCCTTTGAAAAGGATTGTACAATATGTCACTCGTTTTACAGGGAGGAATGTTACTGGCGAAGATACCCGAGAATCTTGTAAAATATATTGTCTATTTCTACCACATTGTTGCACTGTTTTGAGATACCCACCTTCCAAGGTTTGAGATGGACGCACCTGGCAACATGTCAGAGATGGACACATGCTGACGTCGATGGACCCGACGAGGAAAAAGATCCTCGAAATAATCCCAGATTCTTTCCGCCCACGTAATCCAATGACAGCAAGGCCGACGACTGTCTCTGGGCCCTCAGTTCTTGACAGCATACGTCCTTCGGTAAGCATCATCGACACGTTGCAGATAGTATGTCCCCGCAGCGAGGGAGGCAATATCTCCAGCGGGCTGATAGTCTTTGGAGCCGTACGCTTTGAGCCTGAGCGCGCAAGCCTAGTTGGGACGTAACTAGCACATGCTTTCCTGAGTCCTGCATTGAAATAGTGGCTCACATTTTCGTATTCCTCCGGCGTGGCGATGTGGCGTCGACTCAGCCTGTCCATAGGATTCAATCTTGCGCACCATGCCGCTCAAGTCCCCGGTCACCTTGAGGGCAAAGAGACTGCTGACGATTCCACTTCCACACTAAAAAATGTGTCAGTGAACGGGTTAGCTTGGTGATATAATTATCAGAGTACTTATGCTGAACATGCCGATTGTCTTCCCCATGGCTTGTTTTGAGTCGATGTTGTTGATGAGGCTGATCAGCGAGCAGTACAAGCTGGCGGTGTACATGTTGCCACACAGGGTCGGCGCCGCAATGCAAGGCTCGGCTCGAGCCTTGAAACGATCTTTCGAGAGCGCCACAGAGAGCTTTTCGAGCTCCTTGCTTTCCAGTGACTCTTCATAGCTGAGCTGCACCAGTTCAGCTGGCACGGCCGCTCGAGTCTTCTCATCGGCCGAGACCAAGAAGTCATTGTACATGAGACGCCCATATGATTTGCTGACAAGTTTGCAGTTAGGCGTGTGGAATGCCATTTAGTCGAATCGGTCCATGAGGTTATGCACATCGACATCGGCTTGGTGGCCGTTGGTCTCGCCACTCGCCTTCTCTACCTACCTTCTCACGAAGGCGCTTATAGCAGCCGTCCAATGCGGAGAGGTAGGCCCGGATGGACACGTGGCCGTTGAAAATCGGGGACTCAACCTTGACGTCCAGATGTCCGGCTTGTAGAAGTCGTACGCGTGCGTCATGAAGGTCCCCTTGAGGCTCGGCTCGAGGGAAAGCAGGGCATTGGGGCCCACGACCATGGCCACGCAGCCAGCGCTGCCGGTAGGGCGGGGGGAGGACGCTTCTTGGTACAGCGCTATGTCTGAAGCTACCACGATGGCATCATGGCCGTCCCAGGAGCGGGACTCGGCCCACTTCACTGCGTTGAACAAGGCGCTCGTGCCGCCGTAGCATGCGTTGACCGTGTCGATGCCCTCCAAGCTGGTGTTTCCCGCCGCTTCGAATAGCTGGGCCAGGACTGTCTTTACAGACTTGGCCTTGTCGATAGACGCCCGATCAAGTTGGGGTTAACGTCGTATTTCCGGAGCAAAGACGACACAGCCGTGAGAGCCAGTGAACAAGCGTCTGTGTTTTGGATACTCAGTTGTGGTACTAGGATTGTGGGTTTTGGTGGCATTATGGCCATTGACCAATCCGGATCTTGAGCGGCCTGCTTTCTCGGTCATCACAAAGGTTCATGTATTTAAGACCCAGGCCGATAGTATATTTTCCAGCTGAAACACCTTGATACCATTCAAAAAGGGTCTGATCCAGGCACTGAGATTTTCAATCAGCTAACGGGTAGGTCATTGACTATGACATGGGTGTTCCACTGACATGCTTAGGCACATAGATTTTCATGGCCTTGATGCCGACGTTTTCTGGGTAGGCCAGCTTGAACTGACTTTGGTATACCGCAGAGGTTGTATTTCTCAGCTGAAATGCTGCCAAAAATGTATCCGAGACAGCCCGCACCTGTGTGCTTTGCGATGAGTGCAAACTCAAACGTACGCGTACGAGTCGTTGAGGCTGCGCAAAATAGATGCGTCTACGAGAGAAGTGCCGGTTGCTATTGAAGTAAAAAATGTTCCTATTTGGGTCACTGAAGGATGACGCGAACCCCCGAATTCATTTCCTTGCCGCCATTTCCCGCTCAATCATATATTGGAGCTTCAGATACACAGCATTTCGGAGTAACAATTCGTCCACATTTCCTGAGTGCTCCTGAAGGTCAGCTCGCCCATTGGGACTGAACACAATACCCTTGCTCTCTTTACTTGGTGTAGGGCTGTCATCTCTTATTACTTGGTGTAGGGTTGCTGTCTCATATTACTTGGTGAAGGTTTAATGAACATATGCGACTCCAGGCTTGTCAGAAAATCGCGTTCCCATTACGCCACTCAATGGAACCCTTCGTACCAACGAAGCCAGGTTGTAGATTTTAAATCTGCTAATAGACACTGAACGAGGTGCAGCGGGCTCACACCGTGCCTAAATAGGCATAAATGGCATTAATTCCAGTCATCTCTTTGTTGAACAAGTCTGATTTAAACATTGTTGGAGATGGCCACGGGATTCACTTTCACGTAGATCGGCCGGGCTTGTTCTGATTTTCCATCCCTGAAGCTGTACTATTACGATCGAGGTCTTCATCTAGCCGGCGAGCAAACTGCTCCACAGCAACTCCACCCCCCCCCCCCCAAAAGAAAAAGCGGTGCGAGGAAGCAAAATCCAGAGACCAAGAGACCAAACACAAAAAGAAATACCCCGTGTTTTAACAACTTGACTCTCTGGTGACCTACCAATTTTCTTGTGGCACATCGCTGAGCCAGTCATTCCCTTGCTTAAGGAACCGGGACGTTAGTCTCTTTCCCGGTGTAGCTCTTCGAAGCAGGCAACTTCGGCCAAGGAGCGAACATGTTGCTGCCAGATGGCGGCAACGCATGTTCCAACTCGGGGAGGTTCCTGATCAACACATCCCGCATAGTACTGTTCTGCACCCATTTGAACCCCTCCGGCGTGTACGTCTCTTCGTTCCACTGAGTCGCAATGAAACGATCACTCTTCAGTCGCCGCGAGGCCATGAGGATGAATATCCTGAACGCGGTGTCGCTGAAACCAAAGCCTTCGGGCAACGGCTCGCTGTGGCTCCCGACCAGGGCATCCACCGCCTCGATGTCGCCGTCGTAGACTTCTTCCAGTTCCCGTGCCAACGCCGCACGATCCTTAGCGGCCTGATCCGAGCCCGCCACGCCACCTACAAGCTCTTGAAATGTTTTGGGCGCGGGGAGTCGGAGCAGTCGGCGGAACTGGTTGTACCGAGGGACCCCGCGCTCTCGGTCCCGGAGGATGTCAACAGTGCCCAAGTCGCGAGTTGGAATTCCATCAGGCGTGGTCAAGTTGCGTAGAAAATCCGGATAGTTGTGGTTGGTGATTGCCCCAGGGTAATTAATGCCAAATGAATAGAAGGCGTCGGCAAAGGATATGGCCTTGTGCCCCATATATGGGTCCTGTGCCTTGGAGAATGTCAAGTCCACAGTGGGAACGGTGGAGTGGTGCTCGCCGGTACCAGCGGTGAAGAAGGCGATGTCGTCTTGAGAGCGGTTACTATACAATCCACGGAATTCGAGTTGATATAGAAGAGCTTACCAGGGACAAGAGAATGCATCCTATAGACCGAGACGAATTCTTCTGTGAGTGAATAGGGAACTCCGTCTTGCCCAGCGCCTGATCCAGGTATGCCACTGATCGCCTCACTCGTTTTTGATATGCGACCGACGAGCTTGTTCAGAGTTTCTCCTGCTAGACCCCACCAATTCGCATTCATGGCAATCTTCAAGGCAGGGTGAGCGAGAATCGCTGGCGTCCACTCCACAGTGTGTATCTTGGCCATCAGAGCACAGTTTACCAAACGAGCTTTATCGAATATCTGGTCCCTAGACACAAAGTTAGTTCAGCTACATCCCATGAGACAAGAGTCCAAAGTCATCATGAACCGTCCATTCTTACCCAGTCCAGGATGGATTTTTTTTGCGAAGCATATCGCAAATTGCATTGTGTTCCAATGTGAAGAGGGTATGCAGCATCTCCAATGCAACCCACCAGTTGTCTCTGAACCCAGTGACTGGATTCCCATCCTTGTCGCGAGGAAGAAAGGCAACGGCTCCCTTGTCGTCTAGTTGTAACTTTCCATCTGGGTTATTGTCACGGAGTTGCCTGGTCAGGGCCTCACTTGACCCGTAGATCTGGGACCCATCCCACCAGCCCGTGTTGGCGTTCTTGTACCCGGGGCATTCCGAGTCTGATGGGTCTAGAATCGTGTCCGTCTTTGTTTGTGGCAACTTCATTTCTCCGCCTGGCCACGGGTCACCGTATGGGAGAGGCACATCAAAAGAGTCTTCACTCTTGCCAAGGGTTAGTTCCATGAAAAAGTCAAAAGGGTGTGATGGACTGCTCACAAGCTCGTGATTAAACCAATCATGGATTTGGAACTGAATCCACGCAGCAGCCAGCAGATTCAAGCTAGTAGCCGGTATGAACTTGTCCCTTTTCATGAATCGTTCACTCACGATACGAGGATTGGGGGTCCAGAGATCGTGTTCGGAAGGCTTTTGGGTTGCTTGTCTCGAGAAGTTGCGTCCGAATCGAATACCAGCACAGCCCATCAAGGGCATCTCCAACGAGTTGTAAGTGCCATCGGAATGTCTCGCGTGCAGAAATCGATCGTTCGGAAGAGGAATGTCGGTGGCATTTCCCTGCTCAGCCGTGGAAGCGTAGCCATCGTAGAGGTTTTGCTCGCGCAGTTCGACGCGAAAGAGATATAGCTGCAGGGTGCCAACGAGCCCTGGAAGTTTGTGCCATGGGACAAATTTGTTCACTATGCCGAACGTCCAGATCCCAACGCGGTCCAGAAATGACGGTCGAGGAGTCGGACCTAAGGCCTGAGAGGCCATGCTGGACGGGATAGAGGCGCACGGCGTCGGGCTGGCCTACGAAAGATTGCGAAATGTCCAAAGGTGGAGAAAGGATCGAATAAATAAGAAAACCTACGAGATTGGCGGGGTCGGTGTATGTATGTGTGTCACACGACAGGTCAGCCATGTCGAGGGCCTGCAACCATCAGTTTATTATTGCGTGCTTACATTTGATCACACCCGCGCTGGGTATTTGGCCGATTGGACCAGGTGAGCCTGCAGTGGCTTGCTCCGCCTGGATCATCTCTCGCCAAGGATTTGGTTGTCTGCAGCCATCGCTCCAACCGGTGAGGGACACTGCGTTTGTGGAACACGATTGGATATATTGCATGTCGCACAAAATGCTGAAGTACATGTCGAAAGTGAGTTCAAGTTCTCGTTTAGTGTGGCGAAGCAAATTTGTATCCTGGTCTTCTCTAATTCGATCAACTTTGGACCATCTGAGCTGAGTAACTTTCCAGAACTGATTGCCCAGCTGAAATTTGATCTTCTACCCAGAACCCGATTGGTGTCATTGAATTGAAAACGACTATTCGCAGAGGAAAAAACAGCTGGTACAGAGGTACATATTGCACACAGTGTAAATAAAAATATATACCTACTATTATATTTACTATACTAGTTATTATAACTATATATCCTTATTA
>JADAZS010000142.1:0-132191 GCA_014872975.1 Diaporthe citriasiana | reverse complement strand
TAATAAATAATTAAGCTAATAGATAGCTAATAAATACTTAAGTAAAAGATAAGGTACTTAGGTACTTATTTTTCTTTTTACTATATTAAGTATTAATATTATATTATACTATATTAAGTTTAATCTTATATTAAGATTAATATTATATTAGAAATATATAAGTTAGGATAGATATAACTTTAATAATACTATTAAGACCTTGATTAAATATTGACATTATGCTGCTATTCTATTAAGTTGGTTGCAATACCCAAACAAACCCCCCCCCTGCCCCTGGTAGGTGACGGTGACTATTTTCCGAAGCTGTGATTTCAGCCGGTACAGCTGCTTGGTTCAGGTCGCTTCCGTTACGGTCTAGTCTTGATCGTTAGCACTGCCCTGTACGAGCTGAGAAGAACGAAATACTCCAATCAAATCAAACCAAGAAGCAAAGCTGTCTCATTTTCGGACCCGCCTTCATTTCGTTCTGAATAGGGCTGACTTACTGTGTCCTGTGAATAAATGCCTCATGCTGGATGAATCCATTTGAACACGTACTTGGCCCGCTCGCTCCTGGATTCATTCTCCACCAGTACATATACACGGCCCACGGTCATCCCTTTCGGCCTCAAGTTCAAATGTTGTGCCACAATTGCGGGACAGCAATCCAGGCTGCGGCCAAACGCTTTCGGCGGACCCAAGGCCTCTCAGATTCGGATGTTTGGCCCCGGCTCAACTCTTCGTTCCTGCATTTAACTCTTCGTGAATTGAGGCACTCGATTGCTGCAGGATGCTACGTCTGTCGACGTGTCGAAGAGTGTATGGTTGCCAGTGGCGAGATTCAGCTTCAGAGTGGGTATGAGAATGGGGTTGCATACTTCATGCCACTCAGACTTCTCCGGAACATCATGACGCGGACAGCCAATTGGACTATACAACATTTACTAATTCCATGGACGATATACACTGGAAGCAATTTCTCGAAAAACCTGCTGAACGTAGCGCAGCAATGGTGTACAAAACGCTACCTGTTTTGGATTTCTGTGGAACCATCACTAGAAATCCGAGTTAGGCCCTTCGGTTTCAAAGAGTGGTACAACACGCTCCCAGGCCTTGGGTCATTATATGGCCCAGAAATCGTACAAGGGGGATCATACATTGACTTCCTTCTCTCGCCAACTCTGCACGACCACTGGACTGTCAATCCTCAAACAGATTCAAAACTGCAAACACCAAGTCATTGGACGGGTGACTCGTCAGCCTTGTGGCATCACTGGCTGAACACATGTTTGGGAAGCCACCCTACCTGTCGTTCTATCGAGCAGAGCCTCCAAATTTACTCACCCAATAGGCTAGTTGAAGTACTCTCAGACAATGACGGCAACGTATCTGGATGGAAACTTGCCTATTCATCCACGGCTGGTGCTGTTCCTTACTTCACATTAAGCCACTGCTGGGGTTCGCACCTGCCCTTGCGCCTGACGAAAGATAATGTTCGCTCTCTATCGAACACATCATCAGTCTATGACTTGCCAAAGACCTACCAGGATGCACTGACTGTCGTCAACTCACTGGGCTACAAGCATATATGGATTGACTCTTTGTGCATAGTCCAAGACGACGAGCAAGATTGGGAGAACGAATCCTCACTGATGGGATTGACCTATAATCACGCCGTCTGTAACATCGCCGCTACCTGGGCTGCAAACGGCGAAGATGGATGTTTCAGCATCAGAGACCCGACTTCAGCATGCCCTACCTTCATTGCACTGGATCTGACGGACAACGGCCATTCTACGTACCAGATATCACGATCAGGAGACGTCGCGTACCATAAAGACATTACCCGCGCACCCCTCAATCAGCGAGGCTGGGTCATACAGGAGAGGTACCTAGCACGGAGGCAGCTGAGTGCCACCAAATGCCAGTTGTACTGGGAATGCCATGATCTATTGGCGTCTGAAGAATTCCCTCATGGATATCCTGCCGATGTATCCGCAAATTCAGAGTGGCCTTGGCGGATTGGAGCGGCTCAAAGCCCCCAGAAACCGTGCCTGGATTACAACGGAGGGAAGAAGACACGCCAGGACTGGGCCGCGCTCGTGGAACTGTATTCATCCTGCCATCTTACTCGAGCCTCCGACAAACTAGCGGCCTTGTCTGGCTTGGCGAATCAGTTGCAGAACAGGGTGGACGACATATATATGTTTGGATTATGGAAGAAGGATCTATACCAGCAACTCTGCTGGGAGCATGATTGTATGTCTGATACCCCTCGGAGAACAACTCAAGGGCTCATCGCACCAACATGGTCGTGGGCCAATTTTGACGGACCGGTAAACTTCGATCGAGCATACTACGGTACATATCACGAATATGTATCCTGGATTGAAGTTGTCGACACTCCGAACAACTTGACGAAAAAGCTCACGCTGCGCGGCCTAGCCCTGAAGAGCCGCCTTGTGTGGGAATACAGGGAGCGGCATCCTGGATGGGGACGCCTTGAAACAGATCTGTCCATGGACCGGCTGCAGGACCTACCTATCCCGGAATCGAGCTCTAAGCTAGTCGTGATCCGATGGGATGAAGAGATACCTCAAGATGATGTGGATGCTAAGCAATGGTCCAACTTCCAGGAGCAGCGCAACTCAGACTTGCTGTTCCTAGTCATCAACAGCAGCAGATACTCATTGCCCAGGGTGGGCCTACAAGCTTTCGGGCTAGTACTGCGGATGCTGCCTCCCTCCGCTGATGATCGTGTGCTATACTGTAGGATGGGAACTTTCTTCGTGGATGACGATGGTAATCATGTCCTGGGACACTTGGTCTCGCAATTGAACTTGCGTGCGGGTGACATAGAGGACACCTTGACAGCTGAACTGATCCAAACTGTAACCATAGTGTGAACTGGTCGAACTTTCAGTCGTCACCGGATCCGGATAGTTTGAACCGACGCCAAAAACAGTTTCAAATCGAGAGACCCAAGAGGCCAACCAAAATGCAAAGCAGATTTGGCAGTGGAGAGGCCGCATTCTTCCTAACTGAGATTGCCTTGACGGGCAGCAACGTGGTAATGGAGCAGAGACTGGGATTATAATCAGAGCATAGAGCCAGGTGGTTGTTGCTCGAGAAAGGGTGAGCCGAAAGAGAACTTAGGTTTTTCGATACTCAGAAAGTGGATGAATTCGGAGAAATATAGATTAGAGACAAATTTATTGGCAAGTGATACTTTGAACAATTCTTCTTCCTCTAATACCCAACGATATAATTACATGCCAGCGTTGGCGCACCCGGTATGGGCCATAACCTGGGCCAAATCTGACACCGCGACACTGACACCGCATTCGCCCACGTTGACCATCTCCATAAAAGTGCCGACGTGGACACCAGGTCAAAAGCTCAGAGCACACATGATCCGTATCATCCAACTATCAGGGAGTTCTAGTATTTCCTGGTGGTTGGAATACCTATATTGGCAGTTCTCTCAATTGGGTTATGTGTCTGGTGTTGAGTGCGGAGATGTAAGAAAGAGAGGCGGCCAAATGCAGTTTTTGTAATTACCTAATACTTTCTAGTGATTCTGAACCTCTCCCGCCCTTGATTTAAATATCTATTATTCTCTCTCCAGAAAATTTGGCAACCCCTGATACCATAGCACGGGAAGAAAAGCCACAGCTCTACACATCTACTCAGCTCACATCACCATCAAGCTTGCGAACTCACTCATAACGTAAAGTCGACCAAAACGACCCCGTCTGTTGGACGAAATGAAGATAGTAAGGCACAGCGCCATGGAATCACACTCTAACAGACAACCATGTTGCTCATGAACAATCGTTTAGTTAAGATGAAACGGAATTGAATGTAATTGGAGAGAGATACGGACGCAGGGTTATAGTCTTAAGAATTCAAAACTTGTCCGCCGCTTGCCAAGAGCAGCGTGAATAGTCCCAGAGCAATAAACATATCACTCTTTGGGAGGGATGACACGGCCGAGGACGGTCACTTCCCTTTTCTTCCCGTCCCATTCCTCGGGAAGCGGTGTGTCCGCGAACAAGCCGCCGGTATGCTCAGCCGGATATCTCTCGCCGAACACGGACGCCTTGTCGACCAGATCACGGAGACGCTGCGACTCATCCGGCGCGAGTTGCACGTAAACCGCGTCAGAATTCTCTTTCAGGTACTTTGGTGTGATTGTACTGCGGGTCTTGTCAGACGTACCAGAAGAAGCAAGGGTGTTTTGATAGTCTTAAAACTCACCCTGGGATTGGGAAGATGTCGTCGCCTTGAGCCAGCAGCCACGCAAGGGCAGCCTGACCAACAGTCACTCCTTTTGCAGAAGCGACCTCCTTGAAGGCGTTGACCAATTCCATGTTCTTGGGGAAGTTCTCCCTGGAGTACCGCGGGTAGAACCGGCGGATGTCACCTTCTTCGAAGTCGTCGGGGCCCTGAAGGCCGCCACCGAGCAGGCCGCGCGACAGCGGGGAGTATGCGACAACAGCCACGCCGAGCTCCCTGCACGTGGCGAGCAACTGGTGCTCTGGAGACTCGATTTCGGTGCTGAAGGCGCTGTACTCCATCTGCACGCACGCAATCGGGTGGACGGCATGGGCGCGCCGCAGGGTGGCCGATGAGACCTCGGACAGTCCGATATGGCGGATCTTGCCTTGTCTAAGTGGGTTATTAGATTCTGGTCATTTTACTTTTATCCAGAATGGTTGGCACTCACTCCTTCAATTTGACCATCTCGGCCACAATGTGCTCGACAGGGGTTGATCCGTCGAGCCGGTGAGGATACCATAGGTCAATAGTCTCTACCCCGAGCCTTTCCAAGCTCTGCTCACAAGCAATTGGCACATAGTCGGCATCGCCACGGAAACCAAAGCCATCTGGCAGCCGTACGCCGCCAAATTTGGTAGCGATGAAAACGTCTTTGCGTTTCTCAGGGTTCAATGCAAGCCACCTGCCGATGATAACCTCGGAGTCACCCTGCCACCAAATTAGTGTTCTACTTTCTTCGTGTGTATACAAGCTTTCCACAATCAGGCTCTTACGTAGAAGTCGCTCGAATCCCAAAAGGCACATCCCACTTCATAGGCGTGGTCAAGCAGGGCCAGACGTTCCAGGTCAGGGATCGGAGCAGTTGTGCGAGAGCATGGGTAGCCCATTCCCATGGTACCAAAGCCAATTCGCGACACCATTGGGCCGTCCTTGCCTAAGCGCCGCTTGATGAATGATTTGGTGTCCATGTTGATCGAAATCAGGGAGGACTTGCAAAGACAAGGGATGAGCGATAGGTTGAGGTGTGTGGTGCGAGGTGTGTGATGATGTGTCATGGCAGTTGAAAGAGGAAGTTGAAGTCTATACGATTACTTACAGGTGTGAAGAGGTTATAAAAGACCTGATGCTTAGGGTAAAGTCCGCAGCGGGCGGAGCGGACCAAAGTCCACTTGTCCATGAGGATGTGAGGAATGTAAAATCCACACGGTGACACCCCATTTGGTAAGCGGGGCATCCATACCTAGATTTCCACGAAATCGTACCTCCTTATTTTCGCGCCGAAATAAATTCTTTTGTTGCATCTACTCCCAAGTATCTGCAATATTGTGTTAGCATCTTCAATTTGACAGGCCGCACAGTGTTGCCAACTGACACAGTCATCAAAATCTCAGCAAAGTCGTCTACATCCTCGCCTCTGCCGTGTTTGAGAAAGTTGTCGAAGGAGTAGTTGGAAATGATAAACTGTGGAGTTTCCTTCCATAGACGCTGGAATTCGAACGCAGAACTGGCTTCCCAGAGGGGTCGGGAGAGCGTCCAGCGATGGGTATATGCCCAAGCACCTGGGTCGTCTGAGACTTTTTTCAGTTTTGGTTTCAATATGCAAGTAGGGGAGAAAGTTCTCACCATTGTCATCATCAGGATTCTTCATCATCTCGTACAGAACAATGACCGAGTACGCCATAACAATGGTCCTGCGCACAGATTCGGCGAAGATCCATCTCTGGAACCATTCGAGCTAGTTAGCAAGAAGACTTCCCACCCAGGGGAATGTGACAAAAGACACACCTCCCACTCCACAGGTTTCTGCTGTCTGGTTGCATCATTTTCCAAGTTGCCCAAGTTCTCGCGTATCTTGCACAGCTCGACCAGCCACGTATCCAAGACCGGCATGTCCTTTTCGGCCTGCGATCGCAATGTGATATTTTCGTCAAAGAGACGCATGACTTGATATATAAAAAGTGCCTGCGTACGAGCAAGCTTTTCGGTAGGGGTCGCTGTGGTTCGACCAGCCTCATAGTCAAGGAGTTCGCGAACGTTGCCGTGTAGTGCTCGTATTACCATTGCTGCGTTCGCTGGCGTACGGTTGTCGTAGAGCACAGAAGTCGTGAAGCACGAGAGGATGCATTGCGGTATGTGGTTTTGATATAGATAGCGGTGTAAGAAAGGAGCACAATTTTGTGTTGCTACATCCTTCGTAAATCCTTTCACCCGGCTTACGGTGCAGTGTAGAGGGGATTTTAGGTCATAGAGATGCCACGGCTGAACATTATCCTGATAGTTGTTAGGATTTCGAATGATTTTTACGTGGACTAAGGATCGCACTCACACAAAAGGACGCCATCTTTTGATATGTATTCATGATCTCTTCGTCTGCTGGTGTACCAGGGCGATCGATAGCGAGGTTCTCATTGATAGGAACAAGCCATCGATTTGGCGAAGGTACGTTCTCATTGTTAACCAGTTCCATAAAATTATCCATGGCAACCTCTTCGCTGACACAAGCATTTGACGTAGTCTGGGATGAAGGACCAGGTGCGTCTAGGTGAGGTGCCAGGGGCAGACTGTCGAGACAGCCTGTATCGAACAGCGTGACAGTGTCCAAGAAAGAGACGTCGGGGCTGTCAAACTGGAACACCTCAGTGTGAGGACTGGCCTGAGCCTGTTGGTGCACAGTGTGGTGAGAGACTCTGGCCTTGCCGTAGACGCACGGAACCTTCCTCTCAGCACACCGAGAGCAAACAGGCGTCCGCCTGTCGCAACGTCTTTTGGTCTGCACGCAGTTGTTGCAGTTCTTCTGTCTCGATCCCAACAAGCCAGCGGCTACTGCAGGGCTCGCCATCGCGTTGGATCAGTCTCATGCAGCGATGATCATGGTACCTCTTGCTGTGTAAAGCACGCGGTGTTTTCGATGAGGGAGCTCGGAGGACATTGCTGTCAGCCGCAGATTGGTGGCTCCGCAACTCCGCAAAATGGGCCTCCGATCTGACGCCAAGTCCGCAAAGTCCGCCAGCCAGACTCGGGCTAGCAGGTCTAGAAGGATTGAGAGATGTACTGTAATTACCTAATACTCAAAGAGCCCTGAGCATGCTATTTCGAATGATTATGAAAATACCTAATGCATGTGTGCACGAATTTTATGAAAGCTCCATGAAGCAAGCTTTGTATAAAGTCATAGAAGCCACCTCATCTGTTCGTTTCCAGTAGTAAACACTGCAAACCCCGAATCAAATATTGAAATGGCTGAGCGCGTACAAATTTTCCAACGCACCAAGCCGATCACTGTACTGCATCAGTGCCCCGAGACGAAGACTCTTGAACCAAAAGTAATATCATCTTCTCTGTACGTTTACAGATCGAAAGGCACAGGTCCGCTTCAGTGACTTTGTGGAACACTCTTAGTTCAGATAATCGACTATCCATATGGACTTTTCTCGGATAGTAGTAGTTGTCCCCATGGCAGCAAAGCAAATGGGGAGGTATCGCAGGAATTCAACCCTCAGGCATCTTTGCATGGCACTATCTATAGCTTGTATAACATGAAGTAGGAATGCACAAGAAGGTCGGGAGATCTCGCGGCGCTTTTGATGCTTTTCTGCCTTCTTGTTGTTCGAACGGAATCATCGTTTGCTTTCCTATTTAGACGTAGGCCGAGGCCATGACGAAGACATGAGATTGGTTGCATTTATCGATTTGGTAGCAACGGGCCAAGGCAAGAACATTGAATATTCAGTGCTTTTTGGCGGTGGTCACAGTCAGTGGAACCAGTTCTCGAAAAGCAATTAATGAGATGTCTCGCGGTACGACCAGAGATTAGGGTAAGCAGGCCTTTTTCAATGCTACTTTGCGACCCTCTCACAACAAGAATAGAACTCGGCTTCTCGATCGGTACTCAGAAACATGGCTCAACACCCCTTGGCTTTCACCTGCATTGCCGTGTCCTGATACCGAGGTTCAGTCCTTCCTATTGGTATCTAACCGGTCTTGTCCCGTTATTACCATTCGGTCTTAGGCTGTGGTTAAATGCAGCACCCCTCATGACGGACACACACTGCAGCCCTGGAAAGCATTTACTCGCATGCTCGAGGGAATCTGTATTATTGCACGAAACAGATGTGATAGCTTCGTATTGGAATGAGCAGTTATGAAAGCAACCCAAATCGACTTGCTCATTCTCACCCCTAACTGAACCACAATCCCTAACACACATTACCCGGAGCTTGATCCCATCAGCAAGATGGCAAGAACTCATCCTTTTAGCATCGGCCTCGTTGCACTTTCGGTGCTTTGCACCGTCGTCATGAGTGCTCTGGTTCAGGTCACAGACTTCGGCGCAAACCCGACAAACCTCCAAATGTACATCAATGTTCCAGCCAAGCTAGCAACAAAGCCAGCTGTTATCCTCGCGGTACGTTAAGCCTACAATGATGTTAAGAAGTGTGGCTGACGGATGTAGCTTCATGCTTGCGGAGGCAACGGTCCCGGATATGCCCAGCAGACCAAGTACAACACCTTGTCCGAGCAGTACGGCTTCATCACCATCTTCCCGAGCACCACAAACGACTTCAACTGTTGGGATGTCGCATCAGTCAAATCCCTCACTCACGATGGCGGCGGCGACACGCAGGTTCTGTCCAACATGGTCAAATACACGATCCAGAAGTACGGCGCCGACACATCCAAGATCTTCGTGACTGGCACCTCGTCGGGAGGGATGATGACCAACGCCCTCGCTGCAACCTACCCGGACCTCTTTGCCGCTGGTTCCGCGTACTCGGGGGTGGCGGCAGGTTGCCTTGCCGGATCTCCTGGAGCATCGCCTATCAGTGCAGACCCCACCTGTGCGAACGGCAACGTCAGAAAGACTTCGGAGCAGTGGGTTGCGCAGGTGAAAGCCATGTACCCGTCCTGGACCGGTTCATACCCGCGGATGCAAACCTGGCACGGCACCGCTGATAACCTGGTGTTTTACCCGAATCTGGCTGAGCAGATCAAGGAGTGGTCTGGGATACATGGTGTGACGTTTTCAAAGAATAACACCAACACGCCGCAATCTTCATACACGCAGATGGTGTATGGTGATGGCACGAAGCTGGTGGCTTACAGCGCACAGGGTGTCGGGCATACCGTCCCCGTGCATGAGACTGTGGACTTGGCTTGGTTTGGAATACAGTGAACGTGATCGGAAGTTCCAGTAACAGATTCTATGGACATTCTCATTGGCTTGAGCATTTTCTTCGCGGTGGGCCGAATCGAGAGGGAGACAAGAGAAAAGGATCTGGCTGAAACTTGCTTTTTGGTTCAAGTCATTTCAGTGGGCTGCAGATTGGACTTTTTCCAGAGTAAGTCTTTATGGAGAAAACTTTTAATTCATACCGAAATGAGATAGGATGTACACAAAAACTCTGATTGCTCGGCAACGAATCTCAAGATCGAAGTCCCTGTCAGCCCATGCCACCCTGGAAGCAGAGAAACGCGACGTATCAGTCAGTGAAAATTCAGAGCCCATCATCGGATACACTCGCTTCAATGACACTCTGTCCGTTCCCAGAAGGTGACCAAATTTTATCAATCTTGAACCCGCCAGTCTCCAGCAACTCCCTCCACTGACCCTCGGTACGATCTATACTTGCATGCAGACCCAGCACGACCCAGTCCAGACTGGCTGCCCAGATGGGTAGAAGGGGCACCCCGTGTCGGGCAAGATGAACTCATTGTTAATGACCTTGGAATATCCTCGCTACATCGCGCCCCGTAGGTTCTGCAGGATCCTCAGGCAGTCCTTATCAGGTCAGCAGTGGAATATGTGACAGAAGAAGTATACCCTCGCACCTTTGATGGGTTGGGGCTGAAAGAAGTCGTGCTTCACTCGCTTGATCTTTGGGTCAAGGCTGCGAATATCGTCGAACAGTATAAAATGTGTGCGCTAACGAACATGAGCAACAGCAAGCAATTACTAAGGCTGAATTGGTACTAACAATGGCTCAACTCAACTGCAATTGTACTCCCCCACCCCCCCCCCCCGGCTTTTCGCACCTAGAGCTCCTGCTAATCAGTCGAGGGATAGTGAGGCCGGAAATCCCTGAGAAAGTCCTCCAAGACGATGAAACTGTCCTGACGGTTCGGCGCTATTTCCCTGTTCGAATTGTGGGTGCCATATGTCCTTGGAACCTACCTGTTGGGATAATGGGCATCAAGATTTTACAGGCCGTCGTTGCTGGCAACCAATGTGATCATATGCAAGAATAGCCTCTATGCGCCATATGCAGCTTTTACGTTCTGCGAAACCGCTCAAATGGCCTTTCCGCCGGGAATTATACAAATTCTGGGCGGCAGCGATGACATGGGTGGTTGGCTGGTTGAACACCCAGGCGTTGCCATGATAGCCTTCCCGGGTCACAAAGGCACGGGCAAGAAGATGAAGGAAATGGCAGCAAAGAACCTGAAGAGATTGACACTGCTACTGTAAGCCACTGTAACCCCCTCCACCTCTGACATCCTTGTTGCTACTTTCCCCGACACATCTCTGACGGGCCATCACAAACTTTTATTGCCGGCAACGACCCAGTGATCGTCTGTCCAGACGTGAAGGATATTGAAAAGGTGGCCAAAGAGGTCGCCTTGTCGACGTGGTTCGTCTCTGTTCAGGCATGCATCGCCACCAAGCGCATCTACGTGCACGCAGACATCCACGAAAGCTTCCTGGAACATCTCAACGCCACCACCAAAAAGACGATTGTCGGCTCATGCGCGGACCCCGATGCCTATATCGGCCCAATTCAGAATGCTGACCTATTCCGCCGTCTCAAGCGCCTGGAGCAAGGATGCGAGACAAACGGCTACAACATCGTTCTGGATGGCAGGAACCGCGATTCGGTAAGGGATGTGGAGGTTGTCAATGGTGGAAAAGTGAATGGCTCTTCCAATTGCCAGGGGCGCCCGGCGCAGGGATACTTTTTCTATCCAACTCTTGTGCTGGACCTTCCACCTGACTGCCGCCTTGTCACACAAGAGCAGTTTGGCCCGGTCCCCCCATACTGACGTTGGACGGACCTTGAAGACGTCATCAAGGAAGTCAACAGCTCGGAATACGGGTTGGGACCGACGGTGTACTGTCAGGGTGACGACAAAGCTGTTGAGATCGGCAAGAGGATTCACGCCGGTATGCTTTGGGCCAACTGCCATCCCATCGCACTGGGACCGGAACCTTACGGTGGGACCAAACAAAGTGGATTTGGTGCCGAGGGCGGCGAGGCTGGTCTGAAGTGTTTCATGAACCCGCAAACGATGTTCCAGTTCCGATCGAGTACGGTCAAAGATCAACATTCTGTATGTTTAAATGCTGCTTTAGGGTTAAGGGCGAATGCATTTGTCTCGTGCGCACTTCACTACCATCTTGTGCCAAGACTTCGCCGCTTTCTGTTACTTTTGGTGATAATAGACCGTCAGAACTCAAAAGTTGGTTTGTACGCGTTGCTTCAATGTTTTAAATGCTAGATTGCCCTTGACGTGGTTGTAGAGTTTGTCAAATTAGGCACCGGGGTTTTCGAATGTAAATACTTCTAAAGTTGTCTTCGCTGATTGACAGAATTGAAGGGCGTGAGCCTGCATCAGCCCTCTTCCGTGTTTTAGCTTTTGTTCTTTTTTTTTTTTTTCTTTTCATGGTCCTCAAATGTATTTCAGAATCTGGCCTGTGATTTTGTATCGATTTCACTGTCTGTTGCTGTCATCGGGCCATGATAGCAACTCGATCCTACAGGTTGGTAATCATCTCCGCCACAGACATGGAAGTCCACCTCCGCAGCTTGAAAGTCCGCCACCACAAAGCCGCATATTCCTTCATCCAAGACAGGACGATTACAATGAGTAAGTATAATAACCTAGTATTTCTCTAAATATTCGAAATTAGAAGCTCCAACCCTGTTTCTTGCTTAGCCTATTTGTGTTGCCACTGCGAATCACTTGTATCATTCCTTCAGTCATCCAGAGCCATCGTCAGCATTGCTCCTTTTGAAAATAAACCCCCAACTGATCCCTTCTTCTCTTATGATATAACGAAAGTCGCCAGATAATAGTGCTTTCTGGTGCTCAAATATTGGACCTCCTAATCTATCAACCCTGAGCCGAGGCCGCACAAGAGACGCTATTCCAGTGCGCCAGCTTAATCAAAATGGTTCAAAACAATTTCAAAATCATCGTCGTCGGTGGAGGGCCGGTCGGCTTGACAGCCGCTCATATTCTTTCGCGAGCCGGCATAGAATACATCGTACTCGAACGACGCTCATCGATCCAAATCGATGTAGGTGCAAGCCTGGCACTATGGCCCCAAGGTCTGCGTGTACTGTCACAGCTTGGCCTTCTGGAGCCCCTGCAAGAAATCGGAGAGGAGATGGGGCGAACCACAACGATTACTCTGGGAGGTTACAAGTACAAGGAGACATGGGCCACAGAGACTATGAAGATGAAGTGAGTGCACCCATAATACGCCCACAACCCCTTGCCACAGGACTGATTCATCTTTGCAGCCACGGTGCTCGAGCAACCGTCTTCCACCGGGCCGATATCTTAAATCTACTATTTAAGAGCCTCAGCACAGCGGACAAAGCGCGTCTCTATACTGGCAAACAGGTGACCGGAATCACGAGCGAGAAAGACGGAGTCGAGGTTCGCTGTGCAGATGGAAGTACGTTCCGTGGGACCATGGTCATAGGGGCAGATGGCGTGCACAGCAAAGTCCGCCAGAGCATGCATGAGCTCGCGATCGAATCATCTGCGCCAAGCGTCAACGAAGAGAAACCATACCTTTCGGAGTACAAGGTTCTCTGGTGCACCTTCCCCCGCCAACCATGCAATGAACCAGGCGACACAATCGAAATTCATGGCAGGGACCTCTCGCTCCAGTGCCTGAACAGCCAGAACCGATCATGGCTGTTCATTTACGAGAGACTGGCCACACCAACGCGGGAGCGTGTCTCTTACTCCCAACAGAACGTTGAGGACTTCGCCGCGCGGCATGGAGAACTCGCAATCTGTGAGCACCTCAAGGTCAAGGACGTATTTCATAAGCGCTACACGGCAGGAATGACCAACTTAGAGGAGGGCATCGTCAAGCACTGGAGCTGTGGCCGGATGGTGCTCGTCTGGGACGCGTGCCACAAGTTCACGCCGAACCAGGGTCTCGGCTACAACAACGGCATACAAGACCTCGTGGCGATGGTAAATGAGCTGAACCGCGCCTTGTCGGATGAGCACGCCTCCGGAGGTGCCGTCTTCCCTGTTGAGTCCCTGACTGGTGTTTTCTCGCAGTACCAAGCTGCCCGGATGGAGCTGCTCCAGAAAGATATGGATGCCTCGGCATCGTGGACTCGCATGTCGGCCTGGCGGAACTGTATCCTGCATCTCCTGGATCGTTATGTGCTGCCTGCGATACCGAAGATGGATGAGTTTGCGATCAATTATACTGTCTCCGGGCCTGTGAGCAAGACGCTTGTTCTGGACTTTGTCGAGAGTGAGGAGCCATTTCAAGGCAAGGTCGCTTGGAAACATGTCATGAAAGCTCCGGAGTTAGTTGGCGAAAAGGCTGCGGTTTCCTTGTAACACTCAGGTTCAAGAGCTGGATGATAAAGAAAGGCGGAATTTCGGGTGTAGATTATCGCGCGAGTTCTCAGACTATTATTTCACCCCGCCTTTTGAGTTGAATTGTTCTGGACATCGTGAATCCGCTGATCTTTTCTCCAAATTGGTTGATTTGAAAGTGGCCGCTAATACTGTCTCTGCCCATGCAAGTCGCTTGGAAGCCTAGCTGGTTAGCACATATGCTTGGATATAAGCAGGCGCTGACGGCATTTGGCCGCCGTGATATTGGAAGGATCAGCTCAGCTTCTGTTACTTTCAGAACGCTGTTATCATAAGTAGTGGTCCTGAAACGATGGTCGGTTTTAATCAACTGGTAATGAATGACGCCCATCTGCATCTTCAGTGGTAAGGTTTTACCTCCGGGATCTCCAGAGCCGTCACCCGGAAGCTACCTACCTTCCCGGAGGGGCCAAGCTCCCTTGTGTCACATTCCGCCACTGCGGAGGGGCCGCCAAGGCACTGTACATGTATGGCACTTATCCATTAAGTAAACCCACCGATCCCATACATATGCCCTGACTGCGTTTCAATATTAACGTCCCCGCGAAACATTCACAACCCGACATCCAATTTAACGACGACGCAAGAACGCATCAGAAGATTTGACACACAACCACAAAGATGGGCGCCATCACCTCCAGAATCTGGGCCACAAGCTCCGCAGACCTCAAGCTCGACAGCGTGATCAAGCTCTCCAATGGCGTAACCATGCCGCGCCTGGGCTTCGGCGTATGGCAGGTCGACCCGGCCGTGTGCACCTCGGTGGTCGAGACGGCCCTGGAGGCGGGCTACCGCCACGTCGACTCGGCACAGGCGTACCGCAACGAAGCCGAGGCCGGGGCGGCGCTGCGCTCGTCGAGCGTCGTGAAGCGCAAGGACGTCTTCTTTACGACCAAGATCCCGCGGGACCTGGGCAGCGTGGATGCCAACTATGCGAGCCTTGTGGAAAGCGTCAATAAGATCAATGGCGACGGCGCGGATGCTGATGCTTATGTTGATCTGTTCCTCATCCATACGCCCCGGATGGGTGCTGAAGGGATCAAGAATGTGTGGTTGGCGCTGGAGAAGTTGCTCAAGGAGGGCAAGACCCGGAGTATTGGGGTGAGCAACTTCAATGGTGAGCATATACAGGGCATGAAGGAGTATGCTACTGTTTGGCCACCGCATGTCAATCAGATCCAGGTAGGCCCCTTAACCCATTGGGTGTGGCGTGGGCTGTGGTAGTATTGACTAACACGGAATATGAAGCTTAACCCATGGGTCCAGGAGAGGGAAATTGTTAAGTATTGCGAGGACAACGGGGTCGTACTTCAGGCATACAGCCCTCTTGCAACTGGAAGGAAGCTTGATGATCCCACAGTTGGGGATATTGCGAAGAAGTACAAGAAGTCGCCAGCGCAGGTCCTGATCCGTTACGCTCTCCAGAAGGGATGGGTGCCTTTGCCCAAGAGCGTCCACAAGGAGAGGATTGTCGAGAATACTCAGCTGTACGACTTTGATATATCTTCGGAAGATTTATCTACTTTGGATGGTTTGGATGGGAAGTAGGCTGGGCCAGGGTGGAGTGGTTATGTTCGTTACGGACGTCTGTCACATATTAATGCTCGGCCACTGCCTGATTCGTACGCCAAAGCAATAGTGTGGTGAAACAAAAAGAGTCTTCGATCGATTGAGATGAGTGCATAGGAAATGACTGGTTTTAATGCAGCTGCTATCGTGAAGCGTGACAAGCTCGCCCAAGATCCAGCGTAACACATGTACTCAACTCAATATGCTCAGACGTGAATAATTGGATATGATTGCCCACTGTCAAATTTGCGACGTCTTGATGACAAATGGCACCTCACTGGTGACTGAAGTCAATTTCCCAGCGTACATCGAGTAACTATGAGATTTCAAAAGGATGGGGGGGATGCTGCCGACACATGCACCACGATTGCCGGGAGTGGGGAAGCACAGCTCGATGCCCTCGATTGCGTCACACCATCTCATTATTAATCGGTCCCGTCTTCTGAACTCAACTGATTTTTATCAACAGTGG
This sequence comes from Diaporthe citriasiana, assembly GCA_014872975.1. NCBI lineage: Eukaryota > Fungi > Ascomycota > Sordariomycetes > Diaporthales > Diaporthaceae > Diaporthe > Diaporthe citriasiana. Next base: position 116,257 of record JADAZS010000142.1, on the reverse strand, counting down.
GTGAAGGATTCTCCTTTTTACAACCCATTCAAAACCACATGAAGTGAGATCACAAGTCAATACCAGAAATGGCCATCCCAGACGAGCAACTCCACCCAACGGCAACCGGCCCCGCAGCCGAGGTCGTCAAGGCGCACTCGCACGACAGCAAGCCAGGCGAGCACGTCCTCTACTCGGGCTGGTTCTGCCCCTTCGTGCAGCGCGTGTGGATCACCCTGGAGGAGAAGGGCATCCCCTACCGCTACCAGGAGATCAACCCCTACAAGAAGGAGGCCTCGTTCCTGGCGCTCAACCCGCGCGGCCTCGTGCCCACGCTAGGCGTGCCCACGAGCGACAAGGGCGAGCAGCCGCTCATCGAGTCGGGAGTCATCTGCGACTACCTGGACGAGACGTTCCCAGACGTCCCGCTGTACCCGCGGGGCGACCCGTTCAAGAAGGCCAGGCTGAGGGTGTCGATCGACTATGTCACCAGCCGCATCATCCCGGCCTTCCACCGCTTCCTGCAGCACACGCCCGACAAGCCGTACAGCATCGACGAGGCGCGCAAGGAGTTCCTGAACACGCTCGTGACCTGGATCAAGGATGCCGACCCCGAGGGGCCCTTCTTCGCGGGCAGGGAGCTAACCATGCCGGACGTGATCATGGGTCCGTGGGCGGTGCGGCTGTGGGTCTTTGACCACTTCAAGGAGGGTGGCCTGGGGGTTCCGAAGGCAGGAGAGGGTGGCTCGGATGAGAAGGCTTGGGAGAGGTGGAGGAGATGGGCCGCTGCCATTGAGGGCAGGGACAGTGTTAAGAACACACTGAGCGAGAGGGAGTACTACCTGCCCATATATGAGCGGTATCACACGGATAAGGCGCAGAGTGAGCTTGCGAAGGCTACAAGGGCCGGTCGAGGTGTGCCTTGATCGGGTGATCTCACGAGTATTTGTTCTTGGCGTTAAAACTCAAACATGGCTCCACGTCACGTCCAATTGAAAGCTGGGCCTCAAGGCTAGTCCATACTGCCGTCAACTACTCGAATAGCCAGACCGTATGAACATTTGGACATTATCTTTTTGTTTAAGATCTGGGGCAAATTGTGCTTTACAAATAACTGCGGAAGAATTTTTTACATTGCTTTGCCTCATGCTCAATGCTATTATGTGTTCTTCTTTATTTTTCGGTAGATAGACGGCTTCGAAATAATAGATTCAGGAAACTAACTCTGGTAAACTGAAGGAAAAGAATCAAGTGGGGCCCACATGAAACCATAAACCAGATCTCTCCCCCCCCCCTTTTCTCCCCGGAAGATGCAGCGTGCTACAGAAAGCCATCCAGCTTATACATTAGGAATTTGGCGTGGGAATCGGGCCTTCCTGCCCGAAGTGTTTAGCCTCAGCTCTGAATGATTGTAGTCTTGGGCTCATACTATGTACCGCCTAGACATCTATTCGTAACGTCAGAAAGAACACCTTGGTCTCCCAATACAGACGAGCGTGGGGTGTGATGGGCCACAACGTTCACAATGACGGCATGTTAATTTATTTTGCATCTACGATGCTTTGGAAAATTGCTAGAACTTTAAGAGCACGGGAACTAACTTGGATTTCATTACTCAAGAGTGCAGTTTAATTAAGCATTCGGTAGCTTGGAGTGTCTACATCTAAACTTTGCTATTTGCTCTTCAGTTTTCTTTTTACCTCAGCTTGAACTTCACATCGTTGGGTCCCCTTGCTTCCTCCACGACAGGCTGCACACGACCTTCCGTGCTGTATGAGGAAGAAGTGTAGCTTAAACTTCAAATCTGACGGTACAACAGCGTCAAGGTGAAGCTGGGTGCTCTCGCGAGTAGCTTCCTTTGGTCTCCAACCCCACAGACCAGCGATGCGGTACACGTGTGTGTCAACAGTGAAACGATTCCTCTTCAGGCACCAGCCCATCACGACGAAAGCCGACTTGGTCCCGATGTACTTGTAGCTGATGAGTTCCTTCATGGCATCTTCGTCGCTGGCGTCCAGCAGATGGTCGAGATTCCAGCTTCCGTACCGGTTCTTGACCTCTTCCAAGATCGACATGATGATTTTGGTCTTTCTCACGTGAAGTCCCCCACAGCGTATGGTCCCCTGCAACTTTTCGGCGCCACCTGCCCAGATCTTGTCATAGGCAAAGACAGACCCGTAGGTCTCCTTCATGCTGTCCATGGCCCGCTTGGCGTTATTCCAGCTTGTGGCCTGGCTCAGTACAGCAACGATCAGTGCGTCTAGCACGACTGGGATCGTCTCGGGAGTGTTTGTGTCTTGGAATTCAGCCTCGACGTCATCGTTGTGTAGCCTGTGCAGGATGTCGTACGCCAGCTGGCATTCGAGGTTGGTCGGATGACCGAAGTCGGGGTAGGGCGTCGATGTGGCGTGCGCGGACCATGACTTCCACTTCTTTCCAGCATTGCGATCGTCCCTGGCTTTCACGCTGTCTGCCTGATGTTTCGTGTCTTCGCTGCCTCCCTTGTCGCCGGTATCTTCAGTGCCCCGTTTGACTTGCTTATGAGGCGGCTCGTCGCTGGAGATGGGTTCGGGGTGAGATCTCTTCATCGTGTCCTTCACAGCTAGCTGCGCCGTGCGTGCAGCCGTTCTCGCCGATCGTCTCATCGCCATGGTTTCCAATCAGCTCCAAAAAAACAAAAAACAAAAAAAGGTGGTTTAGGAAAGAGCCCGGGACCGCTGCGCAAAAAAAAAAAAAAAGGCCTGGCCGTCCATGATTGAGATGCATCGGAAGCATCGGGTCGTGAGGGTGAGGCGCGTAAGTAAACGGACGCGCCAGAGTCTCGGCGGCTGCTCCCTGCGACGATCTCAAGCTCCGAGCCATGACGACTCGCATCCTAGCCGCATCTGCCTGCTTGCGGGTAATCGACCTTTGATTCCAATGCTCAAGCACTAAGCAACTGGGCATGCTCACCATCGCGGTCTTGGCGCCCTGCCTTCCATGGCTGAGCATCTGCACCATCCAAAATCAGTCAATGCACGAGCCCATACGCTCACCTTTTCGACAAACTTGCCGAGCAGGCTGAGTGAGGTACAGATGGAGCAACACGCCGGTCCACGCTTGTTTCCCCGAACAGAGTGCTTTAAGTGCCAAGAGACGCTTCGGTGGTAGTCGCGCTTAGTGATGGTGAAACAGTGGGTTTTGGCACCTCCGTTTCGAAAAATGCAAATTCAAGCCTGACTAAGGAGTACTGAATGAATCTGAAATCGAACGCTCAACGTTCTGCCGGGCGGTCAGGGGATTCTGCCGCGGCAATTTGATGACTTATCACCACGGCCACTGATTGACTGGTATACGGTTCACCCACCAAAATCCAGGTACCTACCTACAGCTCCCAAGGATCCCCAAAGTTTCCCTATAGATACATATGGCCCTTACCCATTTTAGAGGAGGTAACTATCCCATATAATTTGGCTGGAAAGTATACAGATCTTCAATAATTCTGGAGAAACCTACTGTTCCTCAACATGTTCTTCCAGTGAGAATTCTTGGTAAGAAGGACTTTGCCACAGACTGGCCAATGAAATCCTTTTTGCAGGGAAACTTTTGGGATCCTTGGGAGCTGTACACCTTCACCAGGGTAATAAACGTTAAATGTTTTGGTGTTGCATCCCATTACCCTGGTGGAGGTGTACAAGCATTTCACACCCACTAGACCTGCCGAACTGCCGAATTGAAACGGCTTCGAGAGGCTGGAAGGTTCGGCAGTCGAAATTTCAGCGTGCCATCCTCCACCAGGCAGGCAGCAGGGTAACAACAAACGTTAATTTTGGGCGGATGCAAAAATTAACGTTTGTTACCCTGGTGGAGGTGTACGTGCTTCAACTGCCAACATGACCAAACCAAACCTAGAAATGTGCAGCATCGGCCTTCACTGACAACGGACATCTGGAGACAACGGAAAGTCTGCCCGACTCTTAGAATACTTTATTTACGCTCTCCAACGTGTTGATAAATGTACAGAACTAGACCCGTCTTGCGTTGCTCGTTGAGAGCATGCCGATTGGAAATAGAGCGTATTCTCCTGTAAACACCTCCGACTAAGAGACCCTCCTGCACTCACTGCAGGCAGTAAATAAGAAGCTATCTCAATTAGCAATGGGGAGACCACCTGGAACCACCCTCTTTCCGCTGCGCCAAGCTTTTTTGGTGGATCCAAGGAGAATTTCCTCGCTAGTGCCCGTCTTGACCATTGATCTCGCGGAAGGCTATTTGGAAACTCACCTAGGGAACTCTACGCCGTAAACTTTAACAGCTAGCTGTGTAACCTGCAATGTTGCCGCACGGGCCAGACCCGGCAAAGGAACCTACACCTCCAGCAGGGTAATAAACGTTGAACATTTTGGTCTTGCATCCGCCAAAAATTTGACGTTTATTACCCTGTAATGCAAGGGGGCCAGTCGGCCAGTCCTTTAGTTGTGGTATACGGAGTATACGTCGCTTTCTCCGGCCCCAACGGAGCACCGGAGGTCGAGCGCAGTCCGAGCAATTGAACACCTCCACCAAGGTAATAAACGTTAAATTTTTGGCGGATACAACACCAAAACATTTAACGTTTAATACCCTGGTGGAGGTGAACATCGGCCAACCCCTTCTCCTGGCAAGTCGGAATCCTAGGGACTAGTTCATCCGCCCTTCTAACGACGTATATAAAGCCAAGCCCCTCAATCCACGCAAGCGTCTGGGCCTGCATAATTAGCCTTGTCCTAAATTCTTACTTGAAAGCTAGCTCCACTCACACGCGCTTCAGCATGGCATCTACAGTACGACCTGAACAGCTCTCTCTCTCCGGCAAGACTGCCATCGTCACTGGCGCCTCACGGGGCATCGGAGCTGCCGTTGCGCTCGAGCTTGCCAGACGCGGAGCCAAAGTAGGTGACACTTGATACCCATTGTGTGCGAGCTCTAACAGCAACGACAGGTTACCCTGACCTACACGTCGACAGCCAGTCAACAAGCAGTTGAGGGCCTCGTCAGCACGATTAATGCGCTGGGAAACGGTTCCGCAGCAATCGCATGTCAAGCCGACCTGCGCAGTCTCGACTCTCCCGGAAAAATTGTCCGTGAAACGACCCAGGCGTTTGGAGAGTCCATTGACATTCTGGTCAACAATGCCGGTGTCCTGTCCCTCACTCTCGTAAAAGACCTCACCATTGAAGAGTACAATGACTGTGTCGACGTCAATTTTCGGGCAGTTGTCTTCATGATCAAAGAAGTGTTGCCCCATTTGAGGCGACCAGGGCGAATCATCAATATTTCGTCTATTGGTTCGCGATTTTCTTCTCCAAGCATGCCTGTTTATTCAGCAACCAAAGCCGCGGTGGAAGGGTTGACTCGCTCGCTGGCGGCACAAATAAGCGCCCAGGGGCATACCGTGAACGCCGTATTGCCAGGCGCGACGAAGTCGGACATGCTGGACATGACTCCGGAATATCACGACATGCAGAAGCTGATGACCCCACTTGAACATCGCCTCGGGACTCCCGAAGATGTGGCGCTCATCGTTGCTATGGTTGCCGAGCCACAGAGTCGCTGGCTCACTGGTCAGAGCATTTCTGCTTCTGGTGGGTTGGTGATGTTGTAGGAGCTTCCAGTGCCACAAATCAAGACAGAGAAATGTTTTCAAGACATGTTTTCAATATCAATGGAATTATCAAATCTGCGTGCTGTAGATAGTTGATTTGAATATGGTAGATGAGGCTGGAGAGTGTGGGGAAGCTCTCCTGTTCTTCTCTCGACCGTTGGAAGTTTGCGCCTCCTCTTGTCCATCTTCTTATCCATGCTGAGGTTGCAAGTTTCGCTGGAGCACCGACTGCTGCGTCAGAGCATGTCTCATCTTAGCCGAACACACAGCGAGTTTTGTCAATGAATGTCGTTCGGATAAGCAGCCGAACTGCATGAACGGCACCGGCGGCTGGTCTTCACCATCCCTTCCCCTTCAGCTCTTGCACGCTGTCCAGGAGGTTCCATTAAACAGCACGTACGGGGCGGCTTCTGTTGACCCTCTACGGCCCAGCGCGCCATAACCATCCAGCTGGGTTCTCTCGACAAGGTGTTGACTTGCTGACTCTTCCCAGAGCTACCAATTGCGAGGTCTTTCTCTTGCAATAATCGCCCATTCACCAGCTTTCTGGGCAATCCTTTTTGCTTCTCTTCCAAAGCCCATATCAATGAGAACGAGAGGATCATGCGGCGCATTCTTTTCAATGTGCAAGGTGATGTCATTACCAAAATCTTTCATCTTTTCCGTCCAACTCGCGATGTCAAAGACCAAAACCTCATCTCCCCCTGCACTGACAAATACTGGGACTTCGGTCTTAAATATGTTCTGAAGAAAATCGCTGTACGGAGAGTCCAGTACCTTGGGACCCCCAGGCCCAGCATAGGCAGCCGCACACCAATTCAATAACAGCCTCGGGACGTAGTCGGTGGCGAAGTTTGGATTCGTGTTCATGAGCTCAACGTTGGCGCCGGGTTGGATCAACGGAGACCAGAGATAACAAGCTGACGGCGCAGGGAGTTTCAGCTCGGTGCCGAACTCCGATAAATACCTCAAAAAGGCTATAACAGCGTGTCCACCAGCAGAGTCGCCAGACAGTATTATATTTCCGGGGGGTATTTTCAACGAGTCGATGAGGTAGTGATAGGCAGACAAAGTGTCTTGAAGCGCAGCAGGAAAAGGATTCGATGTGTCCGTTGCGGGGAGACTAGACAAGCGGTATTGAGGAGACAACACGTGGGTTGCAGGCGTTTGGTCCAGGATTGCCGAGATTAAAGAGCCAGAAGTCGCAGGTCTGCCGTCTGCAAGCACGTAAGCACCCCCATGGATGTGGAGTACTACCGTTGCACGACAAATATCCGATGATGGGAGGGCAGCAGGATACCACGTGGCGCCGATTTTCGAAGGTTGAACACTTTGGGTTGACGACATGGGACCTGTGCAGAACTTGGTTGGTACTGGATTCAGAACCAAGAAACGTCCCTTCTCCGCTCCTGGCTCGAGAGAGAGGGTTGTCCGAGGCTGCAAGACTGCAACATGATGAACAAAGGAGGAAAGTAGTCGGACAGTGAGCGCTTGAGCATAAGTCCAATCCTTGTTCTGTCGACCCGAATTCGGAATGTATTTCAGCAACCACCAAGGGAGGCGAACGAGCTCGAAGCTGAATGCTGCCAGAGCGTAGATGACCGTAGGGACTCGGTAGCCCAAGACTGCCATTTGCTGTGATCGGTGGATGCGAAGTCGATTTGCGAGGTCTGGTGAGCAATGAGAGCAGCTGTAATGTGTGGATACGGGTTGACGAATTGATCAACGGCGAAAAGTTCGAAAACAGATGTTCACACCGGCAAAAAGGATGGCATACCGGTTGCCCGCTGAGTAAGAGTGGACAAATCAGCTGCAGCCAATCAGATTACGCCATTCAAACGCCACGACTGCAATTACCTTATAAAGCTACTACCCCTTAGCCTAATTAAATTACCTTACATTATAACTAACTTAAATCAATTAAGTATATAAAAGATTACTTAACTTACCTTTAAAAAAAAATTTAAATAAATATTAACATCAGATTATTTTAGTTTTTAAAATATTTAGAAGTAGTGTAGCAGCCCTAAAGGGGTTTAAGTCAATTGACTGGGCAGCTGGCACCCAACCGGCAGCCAGCTGGGAACGCCCTTGGGCGACTTCGCCTTCGGCACAGCCCTCCATAGCCAGCAACCAGCCAACCAACCAATCACAATGAAGTTTGTCCCCTGAGCTATCTGCCACAAGTAGTTAGTCGGCCTGCCGGAATTGCAAGACTATTCGAGAGCAATCAGTCGGACTGCCGGGATGGCACTACTATCCGAGAGCAATCATTCGGCCCGCCGGGATTGCTATCAAGACCGACGTTTACTACTGTGTAAAGGGATCGCCTAATGTTCTAGAAGATTTTTCGGAACCACCCGCATTGTTAATTTTTAAAAAAAAACTTTAAAGTCTCATGTTAGTGGTCAGATTTAATAAAAATCCCTTGTTTATAGTCGTTTAGCTAGTAGCTAAAGGCTCTCAGTGAGGTATTCATGTAGGCGTATCTCTTGTCTAGCGCACAGGAGACCACAAGTATCTAATGCTATGATCTCGTCATCTGCTAAAATGGAGCACTCTCCACTCTCGCCCGGCACCTCCGCAGCGAGGCATCTCCGAAGCGAGGCATCTGCTCTGTGAATGGTTTTGAGCTAGTGACATACAGGATCCAAGGGCACATAAAGAAGAGATCGAGGAAGCTGCCGAACGACCTAGAGACTCGTTCGACAGCTCGTTTTCCATTCCCATCAAAGCAGACGATCAAAGCAGACGGCCGCCATGTTTGTCCAGAATTTTATTCTCGCAGCGCTTCCATGCTTGGTGAATGCGTTTTACAACTTTGCTCCGGAAAATGCTTCGACGATCTACGATGTATTTGGCCACTTCCTTCAATGAATGCAACATGAGCTGACTACCCTACTCAGGCCTCGCTACCTACCCAATACTCTCTGCCCGAGACCCAATTCAGCACCTGGCCTGTCAGCTCCTACTACTTCGCATCCCACATAACCACTACGAACAAGACCCAGCTCGTTGTTCTGTCACAGGCTTTCGTGGTACCCGGAGGACAGGTAATTTTTCGAAGCTCAATCTTAGACGTTGATGACCCGCGAAATTACTGGCAACATCTCGAGACTTTGCCTCTTTTGGGAAACACCACCATCAAAGACGGAAAAATGAGCGTCGAAGCGGACGGCTTTGCCGTCAAAAGTCCCGCCAATGACAGCATAGCGGAGATGGTTACCTCGGGCTCTACCGATCACTACGACTACAACTTGACAGTCAAGGCCACTTCTCGGATTCTCCTGAATGCGGGCACGGGTCAATTTGCATGGGGCACCGGAATCACCTCCCAATGGTCGCTCCCTGGTTGCCACACTTCAGGCACGATCAGGGTTGGCGACACGGTCTACGAAGTCGACCCTGAAAATTCACTGACTTGGTACGACCGTCAATCCACCCGCGGAAGTCTCGACAGTCAATTCACTTGGTTCGGCGTTCATTTTCCAGGCTCTGACATCAAAGCGAGCATGTTCATCCTCGACAATGAGGTCCCCGAGCAGCGGCTTCGATTTGCGACCGTTCGCACCGACTATGGACTGGAGTTGGTGCGCTTCAACGCCACCCTCAGTCCGAACACCACTTGGACCTCCCCAAACTCCAACTACACCTACCAGACGAAGTGGTTGATGGACTTTGAGAACGGGGACTCCCTTGAGATCGAAAGTGTACGGGACGATCAGGAAACATACGGAGACAGCAACCTAGTTTCAATCTCAGCGTTTGCAGATGTGAAGGGAAGATTTCATGGGCAGACCCAGGGTTATGCCTTGGTGGACATCGCCCCACCGTCGAGTGCATAGACAGGAGGACCTGCTTTTCGAGGGACAGATCGCGAAACAACCTTGGAACTCCAAGTCTAGTTTGTCAAGCACAGCACAATAATGAAGAACTGTTGTTTGTGGTCAGTGGTCAGTAGTTCTTCCCTGGAGTAAGCTGGACACCAGCGTGTGGCAGCAAATGCAGTGTGTTTTCGCCCAGTGCCAGCCTCCTGTGCACCCAGCCTTAGTCTACGGCCGACGACACAGAAAGCCGACGACACAGAAAGCAGCAACGCGTGGTGTCATGTATGCTGGTGGCCACTCGCGTGACGGTGCCAGTCGGCCTCGGAAACCACGGGCTCTGTGTGATATCAAACATGCACTTGTTGTTGCTTTTCCAACCAGCATGTGTCCAGACTAGGCATGGCTCGCCGCTTGGCGGACTGGGCTCACTCCTTTAATCATGGTGGGACATTCAGTGTACTGTAGCAGCGAATGACACGGATGAGATGCGTTGACTCTCATTGACTGTACCCGTGGGTGGCCCGGCTTTGCTTTACCCACTGCTGGCGCAGTGGGCGCCTAAATTATGCCACGGCCAAAACCCGCCACAGTACCTTCCTTTTTCCAGAAATCCTACCCAAATTAGCCCAAAATTAAGTACCTCCCAGGCTTGGTAGCAATTCTATCTCAATTCAACTATATAGATTTATATCTCCTACTAGAATAACAAGATATATATTAAAAAAAAAAATACTGTTATAATTATCTTAATCTGAGGATTTTGGAAGTAATTTTGTTTTTAAAATTGGATTAGAATTGATTGAGTTGTGACAAGATTTGTGTTGAATTTTGCCCAAAAGTAGTCAAATTAGCAGACTCTGAGGAAAAAATGGCTTGTGGCGAGGTTTTGGCCGTGGCGCAATTTTGGCACCCCCTACGCTAGCAGGCGGAGGGGGGCAACCGAAGGTCTGACCCACGGGTAGTTCATTTTGTGCGTGTTCACCCTTCCTTTGACAGCATGTTGGCCTTCCGACGACGTTCGACAGATCTTGGAATCACCGCGACTTGACAACAAGGCTTTTCGCTGAATTGTGGAAGTCCGGAACGCTCAGCCGTGCAGTACGAACAGGTACCCAGGTACGCTATCCCTTGCAAGCAAAGTGAGGCCCCCGGTCCGCGTGCGCGCTGCCTGCAAAACTTCAAAAAATTTCAGAAATTTGACTCAGTTAGCTTGGCAGTATGCAAATAGTCAAGCCTGCATGAGTAGAGTTACTAAAAGCACTCCTCCTATCTAAACCCTTAACATAGATTGCTTAATCAGCAAAGCTTTAAAACTAATATGAAGATAATCAATAAATAGCTAAGGAGTTTTTAATTTTTCTAACATAAGGTTGAGGTTAGCTACTATAAGATCTGTTAAGTAAATTGTATGTAGAGTACTTGCTAAATGGCTGTTTTGCAGTAAAAATTAAAAAATTTGTGCAGGCAGTGCGCACACAGACCGGGGGCCTCACTTTGCTTGCAAGGGACAGCGTCGATACAAGACTCGACATGGTCACATCATCGACGTGGTCACATCAACGACTTGAATTGGCGCGGGATTTCTTGTTCCGGGAATTCTGCTTCTTTCCACATTGACCCACAACAATTTGATCCACAATAGCTCCTTAACTCCGCCCGCCTTGACTCACACCCCAGAACATTGGCCAGGCGCGACTTCAAGCACAGTCAGGCAGTCACACGTTGGGGTGGGAGGAAAAATGCGAGCGTTACTGGGATGACCTTATTTGACTAAAAGCTGATGGGCAATTGCTGTCGGCACTCAGACTAGCGGACGAGCAGCGTCAACAACGAGCGGGGGCAACATATCCATCTTGACCATCTCTTGGGCAGATTCAAAAGCAGCCTCAATCGTGTCGACGAAACCTGTCCAACCTTGACGACGTGCCTTGTTCATGCTCGCCGTTACAGAGACTGAACAAAAGATATCCAACAGCTGAAAGTTTTCCTTGACGACATCCTCCTCGAAGGGGTTTGAAGTGATTTTGCCTCCGGAAGCATCCATCATCTCCTTCCATGCGTCTTTGTTGCACTGCTCCTGCGCCCAGTCAAAGAACTTGAAAGTGTAGCTCGAAACGATAGGCGGACCATGGCCAAGAGGTGCGTTTTTCCCAGACTGACTCTGATCGTGAGAGTATCTAGACTGATCCTCGGGAGGGGGAAGAACACCCTTCTTGTTGCCATACCAGCGCGCGACCTCAGCGAAAAGACGTTCGTGTGTGATGGCGTTTCCATCAATGGCGTTGTACGCCTGGTTCTGGCACACATCGCTCAACACCGCCCACTCACTTAGGTAGCCCGTTAAGAGAGCAGTGGACAGCGGTGTCGGACCTTGCCACGTGCTCCAACTTCCAGGAAAACACAGCGGCTCTCCTTTGTGCGCTTGGACGGCAGCAAAGGCCGCAAAGAGATACAGGCCACTCATCTGAGCGTTCAACGCCGAACCAAATATGCCGAAGGGACGAATGACGTTCCACGCGGTTCCTGGGTGGCGTTTGCAGTAGTCAAAAAGACTGTCCTCTTGTGCGTAGTAGAAGTTGGGCTGCAAGTGTCGTGGTTCGGGGTCAGACTCGACGCAGGGCTGAGGCCCTCGGCCCTGCTGGATTCCGTAGTGCTTGCCCCCTGTTTGCAGGAGAATTCGCTTGGGAGCTACTTCGGCAATTTCCAAGGCGGCGAGGAAAGAGTCAAATAGCTTCCTGTTCACTTCCATCAATTTATCCACGTTGCCCCAGACTTTCTCGTGGCTTTCAGTCTTTGGCTGGATGTAGGCGTAGAAAAAAACGTATGGGCTCGGCTCTTTGATTGCTTTCAGCTGCTTGGCAATCTCGTCTGGATGGCTTGAGAAATCCACAACCAAGTGGTGGATGCGTGACTGTTGCTCAGGAGTGAGCAAGTTCATCAGTTCTTTCTTTGGAGGGCTCCTTGACATCGTGTAAATCTTCGTCCAGCGTCCCGGTACATCAAGCAAGGCGCGAACAGTATTCCATCCTGATATCCCAGTGGCGCCCGGTACAATTGCTACCAGCCCACTCGCGTTCGGAAAGGTGGGCAGATTGCGGTAAATTCCAGAATGCCTCACGGCGAAGCCTTCACTGGGTTGAGGAATCATTGTTGGGAGATTGGTTGCGTCGTAGTCTTGCGCGAAGTTTCGGATTGGGAGCTGTACAAGCGGGTTTACTTGTGAAGATGGAGAGACAGAATGAAATGGAAATCAAGTTGGCCCATGGGTTAATATATCTGCTGCCAGGCGCGGCTCGGGTTGTTGGTTGACCAGAATTGTCCGACGTGCAGAGAATTCTGTCGTAGTACCGGTGGGGCTGGATTTACGGAAGTCATGACGTCCTCGAGCCGCTTTGGTGTTGACCGGTTCGGCGCTCAAGGCTCGGCGCATAAGGCCCACCTCGCTATACCTTCCTGAGCTTCGAAGTGGCCGGCGTTGAGTTATGACGTTTTGACTGTTGAAATTTGTAAGGTCATATGTATTTTAGTCTTTGCTAAAACATGTGAAAAAAACTGCTTTTTTGAAGCTAACCACATGCATAGCTACAGTAAAATGATCTTTCGGGCCGACCAGGCCTTTATCTGCTTCGAGGCACTGTTGGGATCTCCGGGGTCTTAATCGGCCAGCACTTACTGAACACCTCTTCTTCTGTAGAAGTACAGACCTAATTATCTGCTCTGTGAGGCTGCCCCGTTTGCTCATCTTATTAGCTTATCTTCTGGGTCTTTATATGGTTAGTATAGAGGTTTCTTTTTATTCAAGTAAGGAGTGTAGAGGTTAGTGCAGAGAAGTAAGGGAAAATAGATAGAAACTATTCAGGATGTAACTTATGTAGTAAACTATTTAAATTTAAGTTATAAAAAGGTATAGTGTTTTCTAGAAGAAGTAAAGAGCTAGAATCTCAAGAAAACTTGTTGTTTCTTCCCTTCTAATAGGTTTAACTACTAAGCAAAAAGACTGTAGGTACTTGTGAGTTATCTAATTTGAATAGCTGCTTATTGAGAATTGAGGTATTTAGTTGGAAGTGTGCCTCATGCACTGTGAAAATCTGCACGTACCGGACCCACTCGACCCATAAACGGAAGGAGTTGCCTGCTGGCTCGCAGACCCAGGCATGGGTCCGGTCGACTGTTACATCGGCCACGCTGCTCCCAGTACTGTTCCCGCCCGGGTAGCTCAAGCCGTGGGGCAAGTGGATCAATTGGGAGCTATGAAAACATTTATAGCAGCTGTTTAGGCCAGACTGTACACCAGTAGTTATATCACAGCTGAGATGGTGTGTGTGCACATGGGCCAGATTCACTGCCTGCATATTCATTGTGGCGCTGGTACCCCACACGCTCAGTATTTCAACCCTACACCTACAACTTTAGACATGCCTCTTCCGTACATACCTTGGTAGAAGCTAGCGGTGACTTAACTTCAATTGACGTTAGGAGGACAGCTGCCTTGTCTCTGTATCCCCTCTCTTGAGAACGTCTTGCTGCAGATGGCTCCAACTATCTAGGTAGCCAGCAGCAAAGTATAAAAGGAAAGCCTTTTGTCACCAGGATTAGAGTCTAGATGATTTGAATTTTCCACTGTTATGAAATTAATTACAAAAGACACGTACTAGCGAGTAAGCCACTCTCTATTCAACCCTGGCCCGATTCTGGTCCACTCCTCGATCTCAACCTGGGCCAGCTCCTCAAAGGTGTTGTCCTCGCCGTCTCTGACCATATCCCTCGACTCCATTTCCGGGGGGGTCCCAGTACACGCGCAAAGAGTGTGGGTGAGTCCGGGTTCTGCCATCGCGCTCCTCCCTTTCCACGGCCTTTGTGATATCAAGACGGTCACCAAGGCACTCAACAAGCAGTTTCACGACGAATGAGATGTCCTTGATGGTCTGGTGCGTGGCAAGGTCGCTGCCGTCCAGGACCGTACCATACCAAGGCAATCGCGACCTGGCGGGCGTTGGTGAAGAGGAAGAGGTCTCACAAGCGAGCCTGGATCCACCTTACCTCCTTGTCGACGCCGTGGTGGTAGTGAACGCTATCGGGTCGTGGAGGCCCGCGCGCTGCTCGTCTAGATCCGGATAGGAGTCGATGAGGCTGCCGCGCAGACCGACGTCGACGATAATTTCCATCTTTACCAGAAGGGCAACAGGGATGCCGTCCATACCGTTCGGATCGGCGAGGCGATCGGTCATAAATCGCACAGCCAGGAGAAGGGCACCCGGAAGGTATTCTCCGCGCAGTACAGCCTGGTGGCCTCCTCCACGAGCCGCCGACCCGCCGCTTCGTCACCGACGAAGAAGTGCCGGTGAAGAGGAGGTAATCATGATCACCATAAATATCCTGGTCGCTGTCATCGACGAATATCGGGTCTGGCCGGACCAGGTGGCGGCGCAGGGCAGCGTGGCGCTCAGCGGTGGGCAGAGAGGCAAAGTGGGCCGGGTTGCGGCCACAATGCATGTCGTGGACGCGAGGGTCGAGCTCATCCATGGTGGGATGCACAGGGCCTACAAAAGAATACGGGCCACACGTTGGGGGCGGAGCTCTGTATGCGCTGGGCGTGATGTCTTATGTGTTACTTGGTGATGGAGGCGAGGTTGCTTGTAAGGACCTGGCGCCAGGGTGGACCAAAGTAAAAGGGAGGGGGGCTGCATAAGATATATAAGAGTTAACCAAGAGGTAGAAACAAGTACCCTAGTTTGATCATTTGCAAAAATTAAACTTTAACGTCAGAGTAGCACTCAATCGGATCATACGGGCACTGTTAAACATAGTGGATACTAGGATAAGAGCGCGCACAACCCCTATTTCCGAAGAACCAAGCTCAACCTGCGGGTACGCCTGGCTCTGTAAACTTTAGAAGATTGTGTAGAAAGCGGCCGAATGTATCAATTGCCGCGCTATCCTCAGGCGCCATCGTTGCGGTATCGGAATCATGGATCATGCCACGAAGAAGGACACTGCGTTGCAGGATTAGCAGTTAAATGAATGATGTATACTTGTGTGCTACAGTTACTCCAGGGTCATGGACGGCAACTTTACATCCTCTCAGTCAATGCACCGATGTGATGTGGTACAAGATATGAGTTTGGATATTCTCTGCGAATGAATGCTTCCGTCGCTTCCAAATATATGCATAACCAAGGAATGACGCAAAAGATATCTTGGTCTTCGACAAAAGTTTTCAAGGACTCGATGAGGACCTCGCGGATTTGGGGTGAATTTATGACAGATGATCCTTCGAACCACGCCAACAGACAATCTTCTCGTTTTCTAATCCATCATTCAGTCTCTTTTATCGAGGTAATTGTACAGATCTGCGAGCAACTTGATTAATCCGATGAGGGCGTTAGAGAGCGCAATACCTGCCGTCGTGTCCTTCATCAGGACCCCGAGAATGATGCCAGGCAGCACGATCAGCGACAGAATGGAACCGAAGAGGAGGGCCTTGACGAGCCTTTCGCGGATTCTTTCTGCCCTTCTGATCCTAAACCTCCCATCTGAGGCGGAAGGACGAGCCACGATGACGTTCGTACACTCCTCTGTCCAGGGGTTATGATCGAGTGGCAGCTCCTGCTGACACAAAAGCTCCTGATTGTTGGTATTGGCTTGTTGACCGTTGGCAGCCTGGGACTCGGGGCAGGATATCTGAGAAAAAGGAATTAGATTAGCAACTGCTCGTCTCCTGAGGGTCACTTGTGATGGGTGCTAGCCTCGTCCTGAGCCACAATCTCGTCAGCATTGTGAGTGTCGTACACGAAGGTGACGCTCTGGCCGCTTTGGTACTCGTTTAGAATGACGCGCAGGGGCATATTCTCGACGGAAGAACAGGGGGCAGTTGAACGATGTGCGAGTTGGTCGGCACCGGCGAGCTGGAACGAGTCGGGCAACAAGGAGCTGAACGATCAGTGAGGTCTTTCCGTTGGGTATATTGCTGATTGCGCTGGAGTACAAGTAGAGATCTGGACTGTGGGAGATAGTCGGAGGAGGGTGAGTGCAGTTTTGGATGAAGAGAAAGAGCCATTTTGAGAGAGTAGGGAATGGTATTTTCTTAAAAGCTTCGTCGAAAATCCGCCACTAATGTGTTGACAATCCACACATAGAGGCACACCGTAACTAAGTAACAGGGCTGTGTGGCGTAGTCCTCTCGACGACAGGAAAAACAATTGAGCTGTCAGATTGTATCCATGCTGACTACCTTCTGCGTAGATATTCTTGAAAATGAAGTGGGTCGGCTGGAGAGTCGGTGAAGTAGTAGGGTGTTGGTGGTTGATGGATTTCGGCGAAGTGTGTAGCCGCGTACCTTTGTGCGACGGTTCTTGGAGCTTGATAGCTGATTAGTTGAGATACATGGAGTTGATGGGTCTACTATTGTCGCGGCGCTGAGTAAGATAGAGGGCGCGAGTAGGAGAAAATAGGTACAGAGATAGGAGGAGAGGACCTTGGTGAGGTTCTAGGAGAGGTTCTTTGGCCTAGAGGTGTTCCGAGATGGAATTTGACCTGGGAGGAGAGGCCTGGGTATTGGAAAGTGGGTATGGGCGAAGAGGGCGCGGCATGAGGTGGAAGTATTAGATCGCCACGGCACGTCCACCCACACCCAAGACGAATGGTTCATGGCCGCCGAAGGGGCTTTCCACAAGGCATTTCTGCCCCCTACCCCCCGTATACCAGTTGCATGGTCGGTGGTTCTTGTTTCCGGAAGGACAGTCTGGGATTATCAATAGTGAGTACATACGTATGGTACCCTTTTCCGGCTGCTACCCCCGTAAGGTCTACATTTTCTCCCTCCAGACATTTCGACCCTTGGGATGGCGGTCTTGTTTGTCTGTTCTTACCACAACCCGCATTGAGCCAAACCGGAACCGGTGATCAAGCAGTTCAGACACCTTCGCCCCGTTCTCTTTCTGGGGCTATGATTACTTGTGGTGAAAGGAGGGCAATTGCAGTCAACACAGTCAAGTCGGACTTTGAAGTTTCAAACCAGGCTTTGGACCTTCGAATCGGACCATGAAAACTTCCCCGCCGTCACGCAAATCAACCCGGTCCAAATACGTGCTGGAAACCCACGGTATTCCGGGGAGATTTAGAGGCGAGCATTGTTTACTGAATGGCGATGCGGCGGCCTTCCTGCTTCTTGACTTTGGGTGCGTAAGGCGTTGCCCAGGAAACCCAGGCGGCGGTCACCTTCTCCTTGTCAATGCATGGATTATGGTGTTGGTGCTGTTGTTCAGACCCACATCTCGACTCGAACCGAGAGGGTCACAGGGCAGTTGTTAGAGGGCCTGTCGTCCCCAATCGAGTCAAGCCAGCCTTGCCTAATCAGACCAACCCAAATGGGCTGGGTCAGGCTTGGCTTCCCTCCGGAACGGTTCCCCTTCCCGCAACGGGATCCAGGCGCAGATCACGAGGCTATTCTCGTTCGTTCAACGCGGCTCCCGAGGTCCCAACCTCCAGCACTTGAACATGACACCTGCACATTACGGAGGACAAATGCACACCGCAGGTGGGTACCCAAGTAGTCGGGCGAAAGCTCCCGACCGTTGTAAACCCTGCCAACCTTGGAACGGCTCTGTTCCTACTGGCTGGTGATGCTGGAGTGGAGAGGAGCGACAGCACCTGTAATACTGTACGTCTTGAGATAGATCCACAGCGTGAAGTAGTACATAGAGCAGAGCAAAGTGAGGTTGTTGACGAGTGCGCCAGTCACTAACAGGAATAGGCGTACTCCCTGCTCGGCACATGCCCTCTGTACTACCCCACTCTGGTGCCGCAATCGCGGGGGGCTAGCTTCTGATACTGTAGGGCTTTGCTGCGGTCTGCCAGGAACCCGTCTCTAAAGATGAGCTTCTAGAAGAAGTCTTCTGTAGTATTTTCATAGGTGCTCCAGACAGGGCCGCTCGATCCCATTCATCAACTACACGGTGCTCTGCAGCTACCTACTTCTCATCCGACTACTGAGTGCGCGAGCCATCCCATGTCCTGTCGTCAACCTACCATTGCCGCAGTGCCAGGGTGGGCTCCCTACTCTCCTCGCAGACTACAAAATCTGCCCACGACTAGGGAATTAGCCTTGCAAAACTTGTTTCCGCATTTAAGGTCCCTCCCTCCCCAGTGCTGCTAAGCAGTGATGCACGAGGTGGATGCTCATTCTTGATGGCCTGTGTCGGAGCCGGCTAGAGAAGATGCAGGGCTCTCGAGCGGCGACCTATCCTGATGCAAATCGCAAGGCAGCCAGGTTCACGCAAGCTGGCGCGACCCCCTGTAAGGATTTGCGCGTTGCGATTTGCGGTGTAAGGAAGGTGTGTCTAATCCTGCACTCCCCCTGTAAGCAAAATTCTCTCACTCTAACCCTTTTGGAATAATCATCCCACCCAGAATACCACCAAAATATCTTCACATCTTTACATTTTTTAAAAAATGTAAAGAATACTAGATTAAGCCTCTTATTTACATTTATCCCTTTACATTAATTATTTCTTTCTAAATTTAATTGCTACTATTTGCTAGCTAGGGAGGAAATTAACTTAAAAGTTTCTATTTTTTTTGAGATCTTTAAGATTTTGCCAAAAAGGTAGAGCTGTCTTTCCTTTTTGGTTAGAGTGAGAGAATTTTGCTTATAGGGGAGTATTAGATATTCTGGTGTAAGGGTTTGCGCCTTGTGCAGAGTGGGGCGCTCTCAAGTTCCGCGAGACTTGCCAGCTTGCGAAGAATATCGCCTGCATCCCTCCCGAGTGACCCAGCTCCTTGCTACCTAGTTGAGATAGGTGTTGATTCTCCAGTTTTCCTTGTCGGGTTAGGTTCCAACCATCCACGGGGCAAGGAGCCAGGGAATATCTGATAAATTCCTTAAAAAGTTCATAGCCGCACTGACCGCCAAAATCCAGGGATGCATTTGATTCTTACCGGGGACCACTATTTCCAGCTGTCAAAATACAACTGGTTCAGACAACGACACGTAGCAGGGCGGAGTGCTAGCTTATGGGGTTTTGGGTGTTGGGGGATACCCCGTCAGTCTCAAGCAAAGCGTCCTTGGTCGGCGCCAGCACACTCGCAAACACATAAAAAAGCACCTTTTTGCGCGCACACACATGTGCGCCGCATAACACCGCCTTTCAGTCCTCAATTTCCTCATCCTTATCATCCTTGCCCTCAGCAATTATCTCCATAGCTTCTGCAATTCTCTTAAATATCATTATACTATACCTTAAAAGCACTAAATATTTGTCTCCTTCTAGACTAGGGGCTGCTTCACTTGCTTCCTCTGTTTTATTATTCTTATAGCGGCAAAATACCTCCTAGAGAGGCTTAATTGCAGTGAAAAGAAGAGGTATAGACTTATGGTTTCTATATGTACACGCAGAATAGTAAATAGTACCCCCTTCTTAATCGTGGCAGCAATATAGATAGTTGTGAGAAAGTTAAGAGATATAATGGACCAAGAGGGCCTGAAATCGCTACGTGGGCGCGCTCTGCTAGAGGACGAGCTATTTTTGAGAGTATGTAGAAGCAAGGTGATTTTTATATGTGGTCGCTGTCAAACAACCAAGTAGCGTAGTGGAATCAAATTAATTAAAGAGTAGAAGGGAGTACTCAAAGGGTACTTAAAAGCACTATTTATCAGGCCCAAATAGACCCACTTATAATATAATACACCCCCTTACATCTTACCAGCTCGGTAAGTATAAAATAAAGCTATTATAATACTCGGCTTATATATAAAGTATACTTCTTATAGTATTTATATCTTATACTATAGTTTATATACTTTATATACTTACTACCTTTTAGATAAGATACCCTTTTAAATAAAAAAAAAATATATTTTAAATATACTAGTTATACTTTTTAAGCTTTAATAATATAAATAAGCTATAAATCTTATAGTACTTATTTAGCTATTATATTACCTTAACTTTACCCTTAATCTTACCCTTAATCTTACCCTTACTAAGTAGTTTAATACTTCTAATATTATTATAATATTAAAATAATAAGATATAACTAGATAGATATAGTTTTTAATAATAAATTAATAGACTTAATTAAATATTTAATTAATTTAAATTATAATTAATAAAGGGTTAATAAGTTAAGTTAGTATATTATAGCTATTAGGTACTATAATTATTAATTACTGTAATTTATACTAGTATCTAGTATGGTTAAATAGTTTAATCTAATTGGCTATAGCTATAGCGTGGCTGATTAGTTAGCGGCAATCTGTGTGCTATCTGTTTCTTCCTGTGCGAATATCCCCTTTCTTTCTATGGGTACTCATCTTGATCATTGTCTTTGTATACTTCAAGGGTAAATAGTTCCTCTTCATCAATATTGCAGTTTTCGTTCTTAATCCGTATGGATCCTGAAGACGTACACGGCCCCTTCATACAGCAGTAAACGCTCTGAGACGCAGCTTTTTTTTTGGGAGGGGGGGGGATCAGGTCACTGGTGCTGGGTGGTCTTTCGAGTAGAATCAACCTGTCTACCATCGCACCTTCAGCGGCGCCGTCAGGAGCGATGCTTTGTCTCTGAGCAGATGCGTTGGAATCAGCGTGCTCGCAAAAGGTTATGATGTGTAGTTGTAGACGAAACTTGTGTGATTGCTGGTAGCCACTGCAGTGATCTTGAGACGGATTCCCGAGAGTATGTGATCACTGGCAATTGGCTATGTCGTTTGCTGGTAGGTGGGTACCCCAAATGCCGCAACCCTCGTAAGCCACGGCCACGACCCGCTCCAATTGAGGGAGGTTGCCGCTCCAAAAATCTGATCTGCCAGCAGACCAGTTTGTGCATCTTCTGTTGTCCAGACGGACGAAGCCAGATTACTAGTGACAGTGTTTTCTACCCAGGTCATTTCAGAGCGGGTGGACACAAGTCATCTTTGTCTTCTTAAGTCTTAGTGGTTCAAGTCATTTTCGTTTTAGAAGTTGTGTTCGAGATGTAAGGCGCTTGCCGTATTCTTCACCAAGGTAGGCGGTTACTGAGAGGGGGATCGCGGGAGTAGAGCGTCTGCTCATGATCAGATGGCAGAAAGCACTGCTGTAATCGGGAGTTGCGAAGGCCAGAGTCTTGCCCTGCCCCCCAGCATGCTCTTTCTGAAGGAGCTGCCTAGGAACTCCGGAGCAAAGCTTCTTCCCCGAGCCACTGTCACTTCTCAGGAGGCACTCAAAGTGCCTTCCCAGTTATCCAGGTAGAGTATCATGACCTCACAGGAATGGCAACTGGGTATCTCGTGCACAATTTGTTCCCGACGACATTGCTCCAGCACAGCCCATCAGTTCCTCTTGGCATATGTATCAGCAAGAGAACATACGTGTAAATATATATTTACAACTTCATGGAGCGCAGTTCTCGAATAGGTTGGACTATATTGACCGTTAAACAAGTACATCGATCGGATTCCTGCATGTCCCTCCCTGTGCAGTGTGCAGTACTTACATCCCCAGTGTGCCTTCCACCACTGGCACACTTGCCTTGCTCCACCGAACACAACGCCTTCCTGAACGTTTAACACCCACGTTCCTTCCTCAGAGGTAGGTGGAAGCAAGTGTTCAGTACAATGAAGAGTAACACTGAGATCTGGCGTCCGGATCCCGAGAACCCCCTTTTTTTCCTTTCCTCTTCACCGCGAACACCTAGAACCCCCTTTTCTTTTCGGTTTTTTGGATAAAAGCCGTAGCGATGGCATGGGCCTGCTTGACTTGGGACTGCTTGTCACGGCAAGGATGATGGTCATTGTAGGAATAGGTGAAAACGGACACCGCATATGAGCCATGAGAAGCTTCACTCGGGTACCCAACACGAGGCCGTTGGATGTCTTCTGAAGAAAGACACCTGGTGTAACTGGGTGGCCAGTGGGGTGGGCAAAGGGGCCCCACTTCCGGCGGATGTGTTGTGTGGGCAGATTGTTTTTTGAGAAGCAGTAGGCCTTGCTTGGGATGAAGCCTTTGAGTACTAAGCAAATTTTACTTCAGCTTTGGAATCACTCAGCAAAGGACACCATGGGCCATACGAGTGTGCAGATGGTGCATGCAAAATGTGGCGGGTTGCAGCTGATTGGAGGCGTGCAGAATAAAGCCAAGCACGCAGGCCCCCACCCGCGTTCTGTTTCACTCAGGTCTGCCTTGCCTAGTAATTTGATCTACCATTTCTTTGATCAGTTCCAAGCCAAGCCCGCAAGGTCTTCGAAGCCATCTGTTGCGACTTTTCCAGCCTCATGCAGTGAGTCGAAAGATGGCATACAAGCCTCGAAAGTGTTTCTTCCCTTGGCGAGCCCTTGAGACCTTGTGCTCTTGTCACAGATTCTTCACCCGGCCTGCCCTGGGTCCTATTCACTCGTTCTCATCCAGCGAAGGACCTGAAAGGCACTGTAGGCCAACAGGGCTATACCCCCTCCAAGAACAGCAGCGCCCAACGCATCCACAGCTCTATCCTCCAGCGTTGGGACGTAATTGGGATCCCTCATCCGACGCTCCCTGTCCTCCCATTTTGCCTCCCAATATGCGTCTTGAACCCTGTCCTGCTCTCTCTGGCGTGCATATCTCTCTTTTCGCTGACGTTGGCAGGACTGGCAGTAGCAACGCTCCTGGCCCAGCCGACCACGCTTGTACCAACAGTGCCCAGGACAGCAGTATCGGTGGCAGTGGTCTGGTGGATTTTCGCCGTGGCAGCAGTCCCTTCGATATCTTGAACCACTGTAGCCTTGGCAACATAGACGGCTGTCGTTTCCGGTCATCTTTGCTGAGAGTCGTGTTATTTCTCGGCGTTCTTTCTTTCCTTGTGTTGAATTTATGGTTGTGCTGCGAGTTGTCTGCTTGAAACCTTGTAATACTTGAGGATGGCAATGGTGTTCCTGATAGATTACTCATAGAGCTCATGGAAGGCCATTTTGTAGCTGCATGGTGTTTGTTAAGAACAGTGTGGCATGAGGGAGGGGCCGGGACCTTTGGTGCAACCACTAACCTCAGCTAAGAGGCACGTAATTTGCACCCACCATATCTCATTTTCACACCCTAGACTTCTCATTTACACCCACCGGCATCCCTGCCCTCTGTTCTACGGCCTTAAGCAGCCTTAAGCTACGCACCCCGCATCGTGCCTGGTAAGGCGCACTAATAAACAAGCTGTGTGCCTTACTACGTGCGATGCGGAGTAGCCCTCGGCAGCCCTCTACTCGCAATCCCCTCACATCATTATCAATCAATCAACAGCAACCCCAATACATACGTACGTGCGTGCGTGCGTGCGTGCGTGTATACCTTTCTAATGCTGTTAAGTAATTTAGGAGTTGGATTTATTATAAGAGGATCCCGAGCTGAGGGTTGGCGAGGGCTGGCGACTGGCGAGGGCTGAGGGTTCGGCCGCACACCTCAGTGCGGAACAGCGCCTCCGGGTGCATGGCCTGAGCTAGGAGTGAGGTTATGCTGGGGACTACTAGGCATCAATTGTCTATATCGGAGGCGAGCACACAGCTAGAAGATCTTGTGGAGGTTTATATAGCAAGCACTTACGCGGGGGCTGAAGCAGTGCTGTCTCCTCTTTAATGTAGCAGAGTTAATTCGTGAATGTAATCCGCGGAGTGATCCTGGAGGGTTGGTGATGTGTAACTGTGGTCCGCAGGTAACACGCAAGTTTATTTCCAACATAAAAAAACCCACAATCCAACAAGCAGGAAGCAAGAAAAGAAGAGAAACCTGAGCCAGTTTGCCGCAGCCGTGAGACCGCAAGTGTTGGGCCTGCTGCGCCCCATCAGCTGATGGGGAAGCATCAGCCAACCAACACATGGCCGCGGGCAGTCCAGTCGCAAACACCATGATAAATAAGGACAGTGTGAGATTACAAGGTGAGGCCGCCATAAAGGAAGGGGCGTCCGCATAGTAGCTGAGGCCTTAATCTGGCTAGGTAAGTGCGGCTAGCCCTGGACGGGCGGGCTAGGTAAGTCTTGCTGTGCCACAGATACAAACGGCTATGAACTGGTACACATCTCTCCGTTTAATATCATCCTTAACACCATAAAACTAGTATTACAAACTGGATGACAGCATCATTAGCAAATTATAATGCATGTTAGAAAGCAGCTCAGACATATAATCGCCGGATTAGTAGTTGGGTCGGTGACGACCAGCAAATACCTGGTGCTGTATGTTTTTGTCAATTTTGTGGGTTCGAGCAGTGGAGCCCATGTGGAGCTGTGTGTGCTTGGCTGTTTGTGTGCAGTTGCGACACCCTGAACTTCATGTGACAACCAGTCTGAAGACAACAAAAAAGCTTCTGTGTGAAATTTGTTCTTCTGGTTCAGAACTGTTTTAGTAGGCCTTGCAAATGTTGGCTGGAAAGGACAATGAAGAATGGGGTATGACCACGATGTTGCTCATGTCCCCAGACTGCGCATTGGGTAGGTCAATGCTGGTTACTGAGTTGATACTGATAAATCTTGCATTTTCTCTCCAGGTGATTTTGTCTGTGATTCCAGCTCCCAAAGTCTATGAGATGTTCCGTCAGATTGCTTCGTAAGTCAGTGTTCTTATCAGAAATAATTGTTTGGTGGCGACCACTCTCATGAGACGTCGTTCAAGGACGTCCCCGAGGTCCCAGGATATTTTCCAAATAGGCTAGGCGTGGGCATGCGGCTCTCGACGAACGGGTTTCCTGATGAGGAGTTGGGGAAACGAGTGGGCCTCGGACATTGGGGAAGCAGCAGGGATCTGGCCGCCCCCTCTGTGCCCGCAAACTGTAAATCTGGGGAATCGCAAATGCCGAGGCACGTTCTGATCCCCGCGTCCTGAACTACGGAATCCTCGGATGCAACGAGAATATAGCCTAGGTACTTTCATCACAGGTACCGGTAGAGGCAAGTAAATCACCGGAGTCGATATCTATCGCCCATCAGAGTGCACAACATACCATCTTCGTCTTCACCATCACAAACCCAGCAGGATCTGGAATAACCCCCTACACGCATGCTCTACCGTTTTCTTCCAGTATCAACATCGACTCAAGCCGCCTGTCTCAACATCCACAATGGCCCCTAAACAGAAGCAGCCATGCTACGTCCTCGGCGTGGGCATGACCAAGTTCATCAAACCCCGCGGCAAGGTGGACTACACCGAGCTCGGGTTTGAGGCCGGCGTCAAGGCCATGCTGGACGCAAAGATCAACTACGACGACGTCGAGCAGGGCATCGCCTGCTATTGCTACGGGGACTCGACATGTGGCCAGCGAGTCTTCTACCAATTTGGCATGACCCAGATCCCCATCATTAATGTCAACAACAACTGCTCAACAGGATCTACCGGTCTGGCCATTGGAAGGCAATACGTCTCGAGCGGCGCTGCTGACTGCGTGCTCGTGGTCGGCTTCGAGAAGATGATGCCTGGAAGCCTGCAGACCTTCTTCAACGACCGCGAGAACCCCATGGGTACCACGGGGCTAATGATGGCAGAAACGCGGGGCGTCACCAACGCCCCAGGTGCTGCCCAGATGTTTGGCAATGCTGGTCGTGAATACATCGACAAGTGAGCCTGCACCGATGCTCTACAAACGGCCACATGCTGACTTTCCCTCACAGGTACGGGGCCAAGGCAGAGGACTTTGCTGAGATTGCACGCATCAACCATGCCCACAGCGTCAAGAACCCATACTCGCAGTTCCAAGACGTCTACACGCGCGAGCAGATCGAGAAGGCCCCGATGATCCACGAGCCCCTGACCAAGCTGCAGTGCTGCCCGACCTCAGACGGCGGCGCGGCAGCAGTGCTCGTCTCGCAGGCCTTCCTGGACGCCCGGCCGCACCTCAAGGAGCAGGCGGTCCAGATCGCAGGGCAGTGCCTCGCCACGGACGCGCCCTCGCTCTTCTCCAAGAGCTCCATCGACCTGATGGGCCGCGAGATGACGCAGCACGCGGCGCGCACCGCCATGGCCGAGGCGGGCGTGAAGCCCTCCGACTTCAGCGTTTGCGAGCTGCACGACTGCTTCAGCGCAAACGAGATGATCACCATCGACTTCCTGGGCCTCTCGGAGCCGGGCAAGGCGCACGAGCTCGTTCGCGCGGGCGGCATCACCTACGGCGGCAAGATCGTCATCAACCCCTCGGGCGGGCTCATCTCAAAGGGCCACCCGCTCGGCGCCACGGGCATCGCCCAGTGTGCTGAGCTCGTCTGGCACCTGCGCGGCTGGGCCAACAACCGGTCCGTCTCGGGCACCAAGTATTGCCTGCAGCACAACCTCGGCCTCGGCGGCGCCGTCGTCGTCACTGTTTACAAGCGGGCGGATGGGAAGGAGGCCCCCAAGGTGGATGATGCTACGGTTGGTAAGCTCACTGGCCTCGGGTACAATCCTGCTACTCAGGCCAAGGGGTTCACTGCTGCACAGGCGAGGGCGGTGAGGAGCAAGGACAGGGCGAGCGAGTGGGCCCTGCAGGATACGGAGAAGAAGGTAGAGGCGAGGTTCTAAACGTTTTGTTTGCACCGTCCGCACCATGTAGCCACGAGAGATTGTCATGTAGGAGTAAACCAATTACGTACAAACGAATTCTTTCTAAACAATCTTACTGAGATCTGGAATCATTCTATGACCAGGCCCAAGCTGTCCGCATATAAACCGTCGCCTTCCGTCCCAAAAGTCCGCCCCTTAACGTCCCAAGACCAACAGATTCCGTCCCAAATTTAAACACATCCCGTCCAATGATGTGGCATCCCGTCCCAAAGATGATCCATCGCGCCGGTGCTCGCTCCATGGAAAGCAGAATCTTCGTGCTCACTCGCAGATACAAAGACTCCAGATCTCTCACAGTGGAAAGGCTTGTGTGATCAATGAAACCAGGCCCATTTCACAAGACAAACAAGCTCATATCTGTTTTCTTTTGGGGGTCCCACTTCAATCAAATAGTTCCAGGCTGCTTACTTCACCCATGTCTGCAGCTCCAAGACAGCTCACTCGTAAACTCATACGAGTAGCACATAAGATTCGTCAAAGATAGACAAACAATTCAAACACAAACACTGTGCTCTTGATTCACTGATCTGTTCATGAGAGAAGATGACAATTAACTGTAGTGATTTCCAGGCCATCCATGAATAACTGGTTGCTAGTTACGCGGCACGAATGCTCTTGAGTGTGTTCATGGTCTAAACGCCCTTCCACGGTCTGAACTTTGCGTCGCGGTCTGATAGTGATAATACACGTATATTGGGTCTGTTTGGATTTGAATTTGTGAATCACACAGGAAATTATTGTTTAGGGTCTCCTATTTGAGACCTGCCTGTGGACAGACTTGTGCTTTCTTTTCTTAGGACCAGGTACAACTCAACTCACCTTTGACTCTTTTGCAACTAGACAAGACTTTTCATGGACTCTACCACTTGATTTTGACGCCATACGCCGGCACACTTGAAATTGTAAGTACCACAGACCACTCATACATTCCACTCTGCAACCTGTGGGACTGCAAAGTTCTGACTAACCATACGAAGGAGGCATCGTCGTTGGATCTGTTTGACCAACTCTGAGTTTTTTCATCACCAAAGACATTCCACATCCTTCTGACAACATCTTTGCTCCCCCATAATCCACTTCACCAATTCCACAGTTTGACCATCCAAAATCTTCTATAAACGAACGAAAAATAGAACAGAGTCAACAATGTCGTCCTCCCCGATTACAGATGCCAACTATGAGAGCCGAATACGCCCAACCCCCATCTTCTCAAACGCCAACGACTGCGTGGCGATCATGAAGTATCAGAAGCCAGACCCGAACAAATTCCACATGATCTTCGGCAGGCTCCTCGCCCAGTTTGGCGGGGTGCTTTTCTATCCGTTCGGCCCTTTGAGAACATGGATCGAATTTGCGTTTCGTCCTCACGGCGTCCCTGAGTCTGTGTCCTGTGAACAGGAAGAGTGGCACATGAATGACAATGCCAGAAAATTCTTGGTCTGTAAGTAAACCCAAGTTCTGACATGGTGGCGATATGTTCCAGAACCTGTGCTGAATGCAATCTACACTGACAGATGCGAAATCCTTCACCCCAAGGTTGCTCTTCAGGGGTGTTAACTCTGGATCAGGAGGAGGAAATATCGGGCTGAACGGACGACATGGGGTTACACCGCATGGATTCCTCCAGGGCAAGGCACTGGCAAACATGTGGGATGTTCCTGGTCTCTTCAACATGATA
Source organism: Diaporthe citriasiana (assembly GCA_014872975.1). NCBI lineage: Eukaryota > Fungi > Ascomycota > Sordariomycetes > Diaporthales > Diaporthaceae > Diaporthe > Diaporthe citriasiana. The sequence continues at coordinate 87,625 of JADAZS010000142.1, read as the reverse complement.
TGCGGCCACCTTGGCAACAAAAGGGAAATGGAGTCGGACTTTAGCTCATGGACACAGCTTTGGATGACCGCCCTCCGTTTCTCCTCAAAGCGAAACACCACCACAGGCATGATCGCAGTGCTCGACACCACCTCCATCCAAGATCGCATCTGGCACACAGTTGACCTCAGGCGTGCACACATGTCCTTGCGCGAGTTTTGGAACGAGTACCTGGTCTACGGGCCCGTCACGGGGGCGAAATACCACTACGTCTCGCCCCGGAAGCTCTACAGCACGACAAGGATCAAAGACCTCTTCAGGGGCGACAAATTCCTATTCGGCGAGAACCCACGCTCTTCTTTGATCGAGCGCGGCGCGGTCCAGGCCGCAATGGAGGTCGCTGCTTTCCTGCAACCTCATGGCGCCGGCGTCGAGAATCTGACGGTCCTGACAGCCCGCTTCGTCAGTTATCGTGCTCTCGCGATCGGCAAGGGGCGGCGCGGCGTCATGCACTACGTCGACATGAACATGTATCTATACTACGCAAGGGACCACGTCCAATTTTTCGCCATGCACACCGAGCACGGGGAGATCTCTCTTGTCGACGATACCATGTTCACCGGCAAGCGGTGTCTGAAGTACGAGCTCCATCTGTTGCAGGCCATGGAAAATGCCGTCCGCGTTATGGCCCATGAAGTGAGGGTGGCCATGTCGGAGGCTTGCCGACCTTTCGACATGAATTTGGATTGGCCGATCTATGTGATGGACTGGACTGGACTGGAGATTGGTGATGAGAGGGCTTAGGCCACGATTTTCATGTTCATTCATGTCGTCGGAAGCGATCGAGGGAGGAACTGGCGCAGTACACGATACATCAGAAGCGCATGTTCATTGGGGATGGATTATAGTGAGATTCTTTGCAGAAACATCTGCCTTAATGAAACGGTGAATAGAGAACACCAAGCTGACGAACAAGTCGGTATGGCGCGAACCAACACCGTGCTTGGCAGGCCATTGGGGACTCTTTTCCGGATCTACCTGAAATGGCTCAAGGCATAGCTCATCATGACACAATGAGTCTCGACAGGCCAATACTGACAGATGCTTTGCAGTGATATGTAGAACTTGATCTTGCCCTATCCAGATCCCCGACATTGCACCCTCAGAAGTGACTTTCGTGCGCTGGCTAGCACATTTCGGGATGCCGACCTACGACTACAACCCGCCGAATTCCACGTGCATCTCCCTAGAGAGCTTCTAGCACGAGCAAACAACCGTTCAAAGCATTGCTTTCCATCCACTTCGACCAGCAGGCTTCTCCAGCCCAAGGAAGTCCAGCACTGCGCCCAGATGATCCACTCCCCAGAAACCCTCCTTCTCGCCGCGGTCATTCTCACAAGCGAACCACGGCAGCCCAAACGCTCCATCCGCGAACGCGCGGTCCGTGTTCTCAGTGAGGATCGCCTTCCCATCGCCTCCCGTGAGCTCAGACACCTTAGCAAGGTCTTCCCACCCGGCGCCCTTGAGCACTTCAGCCACGACGTTCTTGTCGGCGACGTCGCGGTTTCTGACCCAATAGGCGTCATAAAAGGCGTCGAGGGCTTTGATCGTGGCTTGCTGGGCGGGCGGCGACGGAGACGGTGACGGGCCACCGTCGGGGCTGGCGAGACGGCCCAGGGCGCAGATGGTTCGCATGGCATGGAGTGTGTTTCCCGGGAAGCCGTCGGGGACGTCATTCATGATTGGGACGTTGAAGTATTTGGCCCATAGACGGCGGTCGTTGTTGATCCATTTGTTTTTGTCTGCGCAGCACCGGGTTGATCAGCCGGCTGCATGTGATACTCAAACCTCCCCTGCTCTCCGTCGATCAACCGTCGGTTCGCTCAGGAAGTGGAAGATATCAAATGACGATGCTTTGACGATGTGAACTAACTCTTGATTTCGAGAGGCGCCCTGTTGCCGGTCTTCTTGAAGAGCCCTCCGAGAAAGATTGGTATGTACGTGATCTCACAGCCCTTGAACACCGGGTCGCGCTATCACATGCGTCAGTATTAACTTGGAGCTCTGCTACCGGCTGGCTGGAATTGGACACTTGGCATACCCTGAGAACGTAGTACGCAATGTAAGCGAAGGGGGAAACAACGTCGACATAGAGTGTGATCTTCATTATGAGAGTGGTCTTCCTTTGCGATTGAGGAATTATGTCGAGGAAGGATGGGGGATAAGTGTGACCAAGAGAAACGGAATGTACCTAGCTAGACGCTATGAAATAATGGGCTACGTCAGCTGTTGCTGCTTGGAACTCGCGGACTAAAATGCGGAGGAGTACACATGGCTCAAATGCTGCGACTTCAGATTCCCGTTACCGAGATCCCCCGCGACATGTGGGGGATGTACCCAGCCAGCGTTGGCCTACCCAGCTCTTTCTGTCCGCCCACCCAGTACACATCTTTCCTAGCAATTTACTAGAAACCTCGAGTACTTTCTAACTAAGCAGAAGAGCTACCCCGCATCTTTAAAAAGCTTCCCTCTACATGTAAGCTCTCTGCACACAAGCCTTCTACAGCCCTTTACACACAAGCCCTCTGTATATAAGCTAGCCCTCTATATATAAGCTAGAGGGTTTATATATAGAGGGCTTATATATAGCTTATATATAACTTATATATAAAGGGCTTGTATATAAAAAGCTTATATACAGAGGGCTTATATGTAAAGGGCTTGTGTATAAAGAGTAGGTATATAGAGGGGGTAGATTAGGAAAATTATAGGGTAATCTTTGTCAGAATCTGAGGTATATAAGATTTTTGTTAGTGTTTACACCTATTTCCTTTGTATGGGTAGGCTAACAGAAAGAGCTGGGTAGGCCGATATACAAAGCTGGGTAGGCCGATGCTGGCTGGGATGTACCTGCCCGCCTACAACACGTGCAGTAGATACATTGAAACTATCCACACAACCTCGGCATCCTATCGATTACGGGTATATCCCACACTGTTCCGGGCGTATTTCCATACCCTTCAATTCAGGCGCTGGCATTGTAAGCCTGCTGTGTTTTGGCTCATGGTGTTGCAATGCTCGGGTGTAAGTTGAAATGTACACCTGGGCATGTTGTAGCATCTAGGTCGGCCATGCTCTGCCGGGTTGCTGTTCATTGACGTGCCCCTGAACAATGTGCGGCTGTCTCCTCTGCCAATAATGGTCATTCCAGTGCATCGTATAATAAGTTAGGCTTAACCTCACTGCAGATCGCATCAACTAAATTAGATTGTATTTATTTAGATGACCCAGCTTCTCCGTTAACACTGAAACATAGACACATTATATTTCTGCTTCTCGGCAGACGTCTCTCTTAGAACTCGATTTCTTCTGTCTTTGATCCACTCAGTCACCGGCTATCCCTCCTAAAATATTCACAACTACGCCGTCATGAACATTATGCGCCATCATTAGCATCAAAAATACTAGGCTGGGACGATTACGATGTCACTAAATCGGTAGCTTTCGGTTGCGCATGCCCTTCTTGCAGACGAACTTGTGGCACCTTGTCATTCGAATAGATCGAAGAGGACCCCTACTCCAGATAATGTTGACCACAGCCGACATCCGAATCGGTGACACTATGAGCCGCAGCTATATCGACCCTTCACGGCATTAGTGACTTAACATTCACGCGGTCCTTGACTTTCATAACTGAAGCAGTTCAACTCAACCAACCCCTGCTTAGGACTGACACAGTCCAAGTCAATTTCCTCCTCTCCTCAAGGATGAGGCAGGGTAGCATGGTTGAGGAAGGCTTAGAGAGAACGGCAGTGATCGTTGGACAACTCGCGGCTCGCTTGAAGATAGATTGAGAAGCATAGCTATCATTCAATCTGTGATACTTCACTCATATGGTGTCCCATTCATTGCTGGTTGTGTTTATAAATTTCGTAGGTGAATCAAATAACGTTATGTTACCCTGAGATATCGGTGGGGCTAGTGATGGATATCGTAAAATAATACTCAGAAGCATAACTATGGGACACGAAGATGGCGATGCTCGATGGATGTCAACCATGTTCGCCACGGCTATGTCCCTGCTGTTTTCAGATCTTTCATCCTTAGGGCCCCCGGGACCAAATTCGGTTCCAAATGAGGTGGTCTTGAACATCCAGCCCAGATCTACACCTTGAAATGTTAACAAGCGTCGAGTGGGAAGATGAAGTTCCATCCGTGGGGAAGCGCGCCCTGTCAATAGCATGGGAAAGATTTCGGACGAAGTGTCTGGATGAGATGGGACCGCAAAGTGAACTGCACTTCGAAACTTGAAATGTAAGAATGGTGGATCTACCATGGTAGGATTATATCAGCACCTGGGATGGGGAAACTTTAGAACTGTTATTTCCGTGGGAGCAGGCCGGAACTGCGACACAAAACTTGCTCAGCAGCTATATTCTTGAGACGAAGATCAATTCGGCGTCAAACAAGGCGCGCAGGACTCTTGGAATTATGACTTGACATTGCTATTTTCGAGGGTATCAAATGGTCCAGTAGGCACGACTGGTACGGATGAGACGTCTCTTGTATCTTCAATCGGCGCATTCCGCCAACAACATCAGCTAAGCTACGAGGGTTTACCAGTACATTGTGCATCTTCAAAATACATTCTGATGCCTCTGCCTGGCCAGTAAAGACTGTACTCCATCATTTCTCAGACGGACACCCTGAACCTTCTGGCCTGTCACCACAGCTAGTACTAGCCTTGACTTTCCGTGTCCAATTCTTCACGTAGACAATCCTGATCCAAACTCAGGCTGCTGCAGCATGGAAGACTTCCCAGATTAAAGGATTGAAATCCTTGCTGCCACTCCGGAATCTCCTCATGCTTTTGGCATCTAGAGCATAGCCACAGCGTAGGCAAGCACAGAGACGAGGGCCAGCACGTGGCCGGCGCCCATGGCGTTGACACTGACAGCCGCGCTCTTCTTCTTGTCGGTGGAGCCCGAGGTGGAGGCTCCGGTGGTGGTGGATGCGGTTGTGATTCCGAGGCTGTTGCAGGTGTCCATCAGGGTCTGGTTGCTCATGAGAGCGTTGACCTTCTCAGCCTTGCTGCTGAGCATGGCCTGGAACTTGGAGATCTTGTCCGCGTCTCCGTTGAACTTCTCGTTCTGTGACACATTGCGTTAGTAAGATAGTTATATAGAAGTCTGCCGCATCCAACGTGGTGGGATATGACAAACTCACCAGGGCAGTAGTGTTCTGAGCGAACTCCTGCTCCTTGGCGAGCTTAGCCATGGCCTTGCAGGACTGCTTGTCCTGGAATCCGGCGCAGAAGCTCGTCAAGGTAGCGTTGCCCTGCATGGCGGTAAGGTCTGCAGCCTTCTCCGTTGACTTGGCCTTGATGGCGTCGGCCTTGGTGGTGTTGCCCTTGGTAATCTCGTCCAACGCCGTCTGGTTTGCAACCAGAGCTTGGAGCTTCTCGAGGCCCTGCATCTTTTCGCAGGCACCTTCTGTGTCCTGGACAGCGAAGATCTGGTCGCAAGCGGCCATGAGGGTGGTGTTGCCCTGCAGGGTGGTGAGGTCTGCCTGCTTCTCCTGAGCCTTGGCTTTGATCGCATCGGCCTCGGTGGTGTTGCCGTTGGTGATCTTGTCGAGCTTGGTCTGGTTGTTTGCGACGTCCATGAGCTTGGTAAGCTTGGCCACCTGGTTGCACTGGGACTTGGTCGAGGTGTTGTTGCCGTCCTTGGCGACAGCCACACTAGCCATGGCGATGACGAGGGTAGAGAGGAACTTCATTTTGACTGCTCGGCGGTAGTACTTGGAGAGAATACAAATAACGACTAATGACAATTAAAATGAAGGGTATGAGAAAACAACGAAGTAAGCTGAACCAGAGCGTACGGAACCGGCCGTCAGAAGAAAAAGAATAGGGAAGTCGGAAAGGTTAATATTAGAGACTGATGCTGCGGTGCTGTGTTCGAGATTGTTGATACAATTCACTCAATATCATAGATTCAGCAAGTGGCTTCACTGGCTTTATATGAGACATCTTCGAGCACAATCCCATCTCATCCCAACGGTGCTTGGCCGCGTCAGCCTGCCTACTTCGAGCCATGTCCGACTTTCGGCTGACTGCAACTCCTTGGAGTCCCCATGGACAGAAACCATCTTGACGCCGAAACGCAGTCTCATCTCATCTTTTTCGTCTGCAGGCGACGTCTGGCCATGGCGACTACTCCCACAACCCGAAGTGGGGTCCGAGCAACTAGTTTGTCTTTTTTGAATTGTGGAGCATGTCAAAGAGTAGACCCAGTTGTTACAGCGGGGGATAGCGACGGTTGGATGGGGCGGTTAGAGGTGAAGAACAATGTGCGCAGAGACGTGGTGTATACCCAGTGCGGCTGGCTTCGTCATCTGTGTCTGATCTCAGACGAGCGAGTTCAGGTGAGGTGTCGTCAGAAGCATAGGACGTTTCGTCTTGGCAACCTTGGAAGCCAGTGGCAGCGGCAATGGAGGCTCGAGTGACTTTATTCCCGGGCCTATCCTTGGCTGTCCAGATGGATGGTTAGACCCGCTCGCTTGACGGGAAGATCTCGAAAATCACTGGCTGGGCACAGGGATAGGGATCTTTCCCGGGGTGTAGGGCTGTCACAGACCTCGTACCATTCTCCTGAACAACCAACATGGGTTACTCCTTGGGTTACTCCTCAAACGCCCCAGTGTCCAAAGGCGATCAAGAATAACCTCAAACTTAAGCACTTGTGGATCCGCATTCTGAATACCTTTGTTCGGGCCCAACGCCTGTCATTATGCAACCCTATCAGCCTCTTGGGACGAGCTCCGTCTCTCTGACCAATGAATCGAGATAGCGAAGCGCCCTTGCTCAAGAAAACTCGGAATTCTGAAACATGATCGTGGAAAAGCTTTTCCGCTGCTGCGAGTGACACATGTCTTCCGGGTGGCACCGCACGCTTCTCTTTAGACGAACCGCAGATGCTGGGGGACATCTAGTGTTGTTGTACGCTTGTTCCAGATCCACAATGTTCCCCTTGACTAGAGGATGATATTCAGAGACTAGCTCGGCTATGTTACAGCGCAAAAATGCACGCGATGCATGCCTCAACTTTGTTGTGTGCCTCATATTCGTCGCCACAGATGCAGCGGTGCAGCATCCTGGCCGCAACAGCTCGAGCCTATTGCCACCCACTTTTTGCGGCATACCCTCGCAACAACACTGGCATCGTGAAAACGTCGGAGGTTGGCTATTCCATGCCTTGGCCTTAATTCCTTCGTGTTGAAGTTGTCGGTCAAGGTCGCGGAGGTGCATCAGACCAGTCACCTTCACGCACTCGTTTTCGGGAATTCCGTTCGTCTGTAGTGAAAACAAGCGCTTGGTCTTGATACATGTTTCTCTGTAGCAGGCTAACACCATCGTAACCGAGACCGTGCTGCGTAGAGGATAGGAATAACTATGCTAATGCCGACTGTGTTTGTGAAGGGGACCATGCGTGTCCGCTTCAGAGGACAGGGGACAGTCATCGCTTCTGTTTTTCGACTTTAGTTTGGTTTCCCTTCCAAGGTTTAAGGAATTCATTCAGCATGTGGCTGCCAGGAATTTCCCATTCGCCCACGCCGAGGACCCATTCATTCACATGATTGCATGCCCAAAGTTTAAAGTCGAAAAGTCAGTTCCACTTTCTTGCCTCCAAGTTTGATCCATTCGTAGATTGTGAGACATTTCTCTCTTCAAGTTAAATTCTGTCAGCGTACTCTTCTTGCACCAAATCCATTTCGGCGCAAGTGTAAGATATAGTACGTTCACCAAAATATGGTGTCGGAAGCGCGGTTTCCCATTCAAGTTTCGTACCCAGCCTCCAGTGGACCTCTCCTGAAAATTTGCACGCCCCCAGCAACTGATGTCTCTTTAATCCAGACACTGACCTCCGAACCGTCTACCACATGGGCTTCGTCCGCGTACCCTCTCGACACCAGGTCCTCCAACATCGTTTTCTTCTTCCATAGCCGTTCGCTCGGTACACAGCTCCACAAGCTTACAGCGAGAGCGAACATATCATCCTCGATTAAAAACAGCTTGCAGTCTGAATAGTCCCTATTGGGAGAGACATACTGCGGGCTGCAACCGCCTTTCCATTCTGACGTACGGCCGTCGAGGTAGAAGGCCATGTCCAAGTCGCACAGACCGAGGGTTCCGTCCTGAGCCCAGGGGAGATTGACTGCCCAGGTGTGCCGATATCACCATGAGCGATCCGTTTCTCATGTAAGCGAGTGACAAGAGAGACCATATCGCCCTTGACATCTCTCTGCCATGCTGGTGGAATGATGTGCTTGACATCAAGAGGTGACACTGATTCCATAATGACGCTGTGAATCGGATTGCTATAAAATCTTGGCATGGGCCGCAAGGCGCGGGAATACGGAGTGATCGACACCTCCCCGGCGTCAATCATGAATTGGCATTCTTTGTCGATCCATTGCTGCTTGTATGCGAACTTCACACGACATTGTTAGACGTCTCCTTGGTTGCTGAAACCGATTTATACGAGCTTATCTGAGTTAAGGATATCTTGGTACGCCAATACAAACTCCGGTAATTCGATTCCAGAATTCGAATCTCTGTACACTATCTTCTTGGAGTATGGAGTACTTTGCACTGAGCTCTTCTCTGCCTGACGCCTCAGGCTGGTGCTGGCTGTGCAGACTGGTTGGACCTGAATGAAGGCCTGTTTGATTTATTTTCAGAAACTGGGGGCCGAGGGAGCACATGAGCACGGGTATGTGTTCCTCGCCGTGACATGCCCAATTCAGAAAAGAGTTTGGAGTGTCGAATTTTCGTGGGCGAATATTATCCAGTTCTTTCAGGAACGAAAAGGATCCTTGAACCCTTTGAGCCATCTCACTTGGCAAGAGACCTGATTGGCTCGAATGTGGTACTGGATGTAAATTCGAGGCAGCGAGGTCAAGACCAAAAGAATTGGCCGCCGGCGGTTGATCGTAACCACGGATCGGTGGCGGCCGATCCATGGGTCGATAGTGCCAACAATGCCACTCAACGTGGCATTGAGGTTTGATCATCCGTTCAGCGCCACTATACCTTGATACGGAGGTTTTGAGCGCTCGCTGTCCACTAAACCAAAAGTCCACTGAAGTGGGCTCCAGCTCAGCAGGCTTGTGTTACAGCCTCACAGCGAGTTGAGACTCCCAAAGGTATGCAAGAGAGTCCTCCAGGAGATCACCCCACAGAACGGTTCACTGCAAGGTCTGGAGATGGGCTCCAGGGTTCCTGATACTCGGAACCTCCCTAACTCACTTTCAGTGTTCACATACATTATCATAGTATTGAGCACAGCCACACATGCATGTTTTTTTTAAACAAAAAGGGTATCGTGGAGCCCCTATCGTTTACCTACATTCTGTCTGGTTATCAGATGGGTGATTCTTTTGTAGAAGCTTTCCCACAAAAGGTTTTCCCGAAAAGAGGCCATTCTGAAGGGCGCTATTCCATAAGAGGTTATCACATTGCACGTATGTCCAATAGGAGGTTTAACAGTAAAACCTGCCTAGGTGGTTTACTATAGATGGTGTGGCCGTGTAGTGAATACTCGAGCAAGGCTTGTTCTTAACAAATGAGAATGAAAATAAATAGATGAATGAAGCTGTTTACCGATTCTACGCCATCAAGCAGCCAGCCTAGCTGTTCAACCCAGCAACATGGATTTCTTCTTGCAACTATTTGCTTTGATTCGATGTCTCGCAAGGTCGTCTTGTTGCAATAGGTCGCCACAGCAACACAAATGGCAACAACAGGTACATTCCTGAAAAGACGGGCCAACTTGACAACGTGCTCCGCCTGAAGAGTAATTGCATACATCTTGTCCAGTTCCCAAAGCTGAGAGAGTAGAATCATCTAGCCAAATTCGGAATACCTGATTTAGACGGCATCACAACTTGGCGTCAACTGGTCTCGAATTCTATCCTATTTGGGACCATTACACTTGATTCTGTCATTGTCCAAAAGCCTCGAAGGCCTCAGCAGCGACAAGCTGGACTTCAGCATCTCATCGTCATCGACAAGGTTGAGATGGCGACTAAGGGTATCTTTCTGAGTGTCAGCAGTCTCATGCTCGCTGCTGGTCCACCCCAGATGCCTCCTGCCGGTAGGCAACGAGAGGCAGCCCAGCATTATGTGGTGACGGTGAGCAGCCTTATTCCTCTGACCTGCACCATAAGAACACGATGACTTTTGCAACTGTATTTAAATGTACCTCCTCTCTTAAGTGACGATGAGCCAAGATGCCACATCTCTGAGAAGCTAGCTAGCGACGCACAAGCAGTTGGTCCTGGCAAAGACACGCCCAACCATGACCATCGCCTAGCCGCCAGCTCAAGGTACATTATGACAGAAGATCTCAACAAAATGATGAGTTTCCAGTTTTCAAGCAACTCAAATATCTAAACCAAATCACACATCCCAGTCCCTATTCCTGAGCCGCCGGATGCCACGCCGAAAACGCCGTAGAAGGATATCTCTCACAACACGCCAGAAGTATTGGAAAGGTTGAGAAGAAGACCGCAGGAAGATATGCATAGTATCATACAATGACCCAGTACAGCCCGGTGGGAGAGAGATAGAGAGAAAAAGATAACGCCCGTCAGTAGATAATCGTGAGGGTCATCACTTCTATGCGTCGGCCTTCTTCTTCTTCTTCTTGGGCTTCTCCTCTCCGTCGCCGTCGGCCTTGCGCTTCTTCTTGGGCGACTCGTCTGAGTCGGCCTTCTCCTCGGCCTTCTTGAGCTTCTTGAGCTCCTTCTTGGACAGCACCTTTGGTGTGCCGTCCTCGGCGAGCTCGACATCGCCGCGCTCATACTTGCGCTTGAACTTGGACACCGAGATGCCGGCGGCTGCGGCGTATTTCTCGAAGTCTGCCTCAGACAATGATGCTGGGAAAAGAGTCAGCAATGGAGTTCAACAGGAATAGATGAGCTTCGCGTGTCTTCCTTTCTAGGGACGCTCCTCGTTGAGCTTGTGAAGCAAATCGCAGTCGATAGAAATAGGGTGAGGTGAGTGAACAACGTACCAGCAGCTCCATTTTGAGCAGGGGCATCTACCATCTCCTCGTCTGACACCTCTTGGATAAGAGGCTTGTCCTTCTTGGACTTCTTATCCTTCTTGTCCTTTTTATCTTTCTTCTCCTTCTTGCCACCAGCGTTTGAGTCAATCTCAACCGTTGCAAAGTCGGCCTCGAGACCATCAGCGTCCGCGTTGTACTTCTTGGCCTCCTTGACGTCCCACTTGGATGGTTGAACAGCAGCTTGTCCGTTAGGGCCCACAGATATGCCCTTGGGGGCCAGGGGCTTTCCTTCCAGCCTCCTCAGGTTGTTCTCGACCTTCGCACGAGAAGCAACACCAAACGACGCACGCTCGTCCTCATCGACCTCGTTACCCTCCTCGTCGACCCACTCTGTGAGGGCATCCGAGCGGATACCCAGAGCAGTCTTGGCAGCGAGTTGACGGGCGATCTTGCCCTTGTTCTTGCCTGTAGCTTGGCCGACCAGGGAAGAATGGTAGATCAGACCGTACTTAGGTGTGGCATGCTTCGTTTTCAGAGCACGGAACAGCGCCTTCTCGGCACCAAGGATCTGGATGGTGGAACCAGGGTTCTTTGCCAAGCTCATGAGGGAGCCAGCGTGTGCAATAAGACGTGCGCCAACAAGAGTTCCCACGAGCTCCGTCAGATTGGGGGCAATAGCCTTCATTCTTGACTCGAGGTAGCTCGAGAGCTGTGCGCGAACCTCGGTGTATCGAACGACGTGGTCTGCCAGCATCGTGATGTTCAATAGATCCTCGTCGCTGATCTCAGTACCCATACTAACTTCGGCGGCAGCCTTGACAGCGGTCTCTATCTCCTCGGGAAGGATATCGGAAAGGTCAGTGCTGGCTGTGCTGGTGCGCATGCCAACCGCAAGGATGACTCGTGCGTAGGCAAGGTTGTCGTTCAGGATCTTTCCCAGCTCGGGGAAGTGCCAGCCGTACCACTCCTTGACCCTCATGGCATATGTGTTGAGCTCCTTGTCGAGGTCATCAAGCAGAGAAATAGCCTGAACAATCATGACATCGACCTTGTCAGGCGAGAATCGCAGCTTGTGCCGAGACAGCGAATGTGACAGACCAAGTGCGAGACTCCTCAGATTTTCAGACTTCAGACCGGGGACGAGGTCGGTAAGATGTGCTCGGATGTTACGGTAGAGATCGTGGGTGGAAGAGTCGGCGACGGGTGTGATGTTGAATTGAGGGAGTTTGTTGATTGCGGTACCCAGCTTGGCATCTGAGACGACGAGCGAGGCCTTCTTCTCGTCCTTGATGGACTCGAGCAGCTTGGTCAGCAGGGGCGTAACCTTGCCCTCGACCAGGCCAGCCACTTCTTCGAGACCGGTGGCGGCGTTGTCCCATTTTACGATCTCCTTGAGCTTCAGCCTATGATTTTGTTAGGCCGACCGTCCAGGCGCAAGACGAGTGTCTTGACCATAGGATGGAAGTAATTGCACATACTCATTGTTGATCTGTTCGGCGGTCTGAAGACGGGAGTCGAGCTCGCTGTCGTCCAGCAGCTTCTTGTCCTTGGCCTTGAACAAGGCGTAGCTGTTGGCATGCAGGTCAGCAATCCGCGGTACAAGGAAATTGTGGTTGCATGCGCACGGCGGTGCAACTTACCCTACGCTCGTCTCAGAGAGAACGAAAAGAGGCATGTTGAACAAATTGAAGAATTACCCTTGCGCTTTCCTATAAATTGTCCTCCAAGAGGGTTAGTAAAGCGCGCAAAGGCGTGTTGTGAGGTTGTTGTGGAGAGGAAAGGGTCGTGATGCCGAGCAAGGAAAAAAAAGTTGTCGGCCGAATTTTTTGACGAAGCTCACTCGAGTGCTACTCGCTCTTCATGTGGGGTCGGTCAGTGCAGCACGAGCAATCGACGCTAAGCCCGAAATAGTGCAAATTAGGTACGTACCATTTTCGGGCGCCTGTCCTCCAATCAGCATCGACTTGGCGGCTCCTCGCTAGCAGTAGCAGTCTCCAGCGCATCAGCATCAGCAGCTGTTCATCCATCTCCAAACAGAAGTCGTCGTCACTTATTCGCTGTCTAGAGGAGCTTCTGCAACGCCAGTTCTGTTCGACCTATTCCAGCTGTCTCTCCGTTACCGATTAATCCTGGCAGCGTCACCATGGAGGGTCTCTTCTTCAACGTCAACAATGGGTCAGCTGTCCTCCATCCTTCCGAACGATGACGACCGTTCTGCTAACTGTCACGCTGCAGCTACATCGAGGGCATTGTCCGAGGCTATCGGAATGGCCTGCTCACCAACTCAAACTACAGCAATATGACTCAGTGCGAAAGCATAGACGGTTGGTGACTCTCTTTGGCATCAAGTGGCGAGTAAACTCACTCACGGCGTCACTTCCAGACCTCAAACTCCAGCTCGGCCCAGCATATGGCGACTTCCTTGCCTCCTTACCTCCGAATCCTTCAACCTCGAGCCTTGCCGCGAAGACAACCGACAAGCTTGTTTCCGAGTTCAAATATGTTCGGGCGAATGCTACAGGGGCTCTGGCCCAGTTCATGGACTACCTGACGTATGGATACATGATCGACAACGTCGCGCTGTTGATCACAGGAACACTGCACGAGAGGGATACGAGGGAGCTCCTGGACAGGTGCCACCCCTTGGGCTGGTTCGAGACGATGCCGGTGCTCTGCGTTGCTACCAATATCGAGGAGCTCTACAACAGCGTGCTGATCGAGACTCCCTTGGCGCCGTTTTTCAAGGGGAGCCTGAGCCATCAGGATCTGGACGAACTGAACATTGAGATCGTGCGGAATACCTTGTACAAGAACTACCTCGAGGAGTTCCATAACTTTGTCAACACACACGCCGAGATGGCCGGCACGCCGACAGCCGAGGTGATGTCAGAGATCCTCGAGTTCGAGGCGGACCGGAGAGCCATCAACATCACGCTCAACTCGTTCGGCACTGAGCTTACAAAGGCGGACCGTAAGAAGCTCTACCCCAACTTCGGCCGGCTGTACCCCGAGGGTACACTGATGTTGTCTCGCGCCGATGACTTCGAGGGTGTGAGGCTGGCTGTCGATGGCGTGCACGACTACAAGACCTTCTTTGATGCCGCTGGCCTGGGAGGCGGGCCTGCTGGCCCTGGCAATATGGGCGGAGGCTCCGGGTCTGACGGCCGGAGTCTGGAGGATATGTTTTACCAGAAGGAGATGGAGATATCCAAGGAGGCTTTCACGAGACAATTCAGCTTTGGTATAGTATACGCATGGCTGAAGCTGAGGGAACAGGTGAGTTACCTCCGCTGTCGTCACCGTTCAATCACTGGGAGGCTAACACTGTCATAGGAAATCCGCAACATCACGTGGATTGCCGAATGCATAGCGCAGAACCAGAAGGAGCGCATCGGCAACTATATCAGCGTGTTTTAAGAAGAATGAGGATAGCATCGATTCGCACCGCGTGTAGAGTACGAAAGAGATTATGAGGTCTGTTGCAATTGATTTGTCTATGTAGGCTGGCATACCATGGAAGGCGCAACGAGGTTACAACAGGGTCGGGTTTGCACCAGATTCTGACCACTCACGACTGTATTGTACAGAATTTACATTTTTATGTTCTTCCGCTCCACTACAGCCTCTACCTAACGCTACCTCACCTCGATCTGCTTCTTGTAAGTGGCAGGCGACAAGCCCAGCGTCTCGATCATGTGCTCCCACCGGCCGCTTCCCCTCTCCCTCCTCTCCATGTACTTGAGCAGCTTCTGCCTCCTGTGCAGCAGCAGCCGCAGGTTCTTCTTGTTGTGCTTGTCCTTGTTGCCCTTCTTGCCCGCGTACATGGCGGCCAGCACCCTGATCTTGGCCGTCAGGATGGCGATCTGCACCTCCGAGGACCCAGTGTCCGGCCCGCCGCGGACCTTCTCGAACCGCTCCGCCTGGCCCGCGACCAGCGGCTTCTGGCGCAGCTTCTCGTCCGTCTCGTGCCGCCCGAACGTCTCGATGATGCGCCGGATGTTGGCGTGCCGCCTGTCCTTGCTGCTGGCGTTGTCGAGCGTCGTGATCCTCTTCAGGGCCTCGACCGCGCGCCGGTGGTTCTCCTCGTGTTTCTTCGGCGCCTCCTGTTCGATGACTTCGCTGTAGAAGACCGAGTTGATGTTGCCCTGCGAGGGCGCGGTGAGCTTGTAGGCATCGGCGATGGCCTCGTCGAGCTCCTGCTTCGTGAGCTGGTAGTTGAGGATGTGCTGCGACGTGGGCAGGTCGTGCGATTCCTCCAGCGGGTTCCCGTCGTCGTCCCGCCTGACCTGGGACTGAGGCGACTGGCCGGCGCTGTCGAAGGACTCGAGGAAAGGCGTCACGATTCCGTTGACTGGGTCGCCCCATGCCTGGTCGCGCTGAACTTCGAGCACTTTCTGTCGCTCAAGGTTGCGGTTCTTTCGTTGTTGGGCTTGTTGCCATCGGTAAGGGTCTATCTTTGCCTTTCGCAGAGCATCTCTTTCTTTCTGGGTGAGGGCGGGCGGCTCATCGCTGAGGTTCGCCTTCTGGACACGCGGTTGGAAGGACGGCGCGACTCGTCGGGATGCTGTGGCTGGCCGGAGACATACTGCAACAATTGTCAGCAAAGGGGGTCTGAACGTTCAGAGAAATCATATAGAAAGTTTTAGCAGGGTGTCCCGGCATCCCATGAGGCTCAACAGGCTCAGACTCCAATGATATAAAGGATTACCTGTTGGAGTCTCTCGCTGGGGGCGGCCTGCTGCATGAGATAACATCCGTCGCATTATTGAAGTTGGATTGAAGAAAACGCAATTGCATACATGTCAGGCTCTGAAGCCCCGAGGGACCTGGTATTCTGGGCGGCATGGTGGGCTGGCTGCGATCATCAACAGCTATGTGACCGCAGTGCTCGTCTCACGGCCGCCATCAAAATTTCCGGGGACGCGGCTGCTAGCATTGCCGCAGCTCGTCTGCCAGGCGGTCTTTTGCTTGCTCGCTTGTCACTTGCGGTTAGCGCCGTTTTCCTCCTCAGCCACCACCGCCACAGGTCGGTACGTACCTCCACTTTGAGCTTTTTCTGCCCTCTGGGCGGCGAGGGCGCGGTCCACACTTTTTAGCTCATAGGGAGCAAAATCGACTTTCTGGTGCGCACTGCCAAAACATCTTCTGCAGAGCCCCAAGCAGCCTCAACCTCGCGAAGTTCAACCTCACACCTCCAGCACCACTGCATTGCCGAACTTCGCGACGACAACCTCCCCGTCACTCCCGACCGCAATCATGGCGCCCTCCAACCTGCCCAGCGTTTTCAACGCCACCAGCCAGGACATTGAGATGCTCCTGGCCGCCCAGGCCCACCTCGGCTCCAAGAACCTGCAGGTTCACATGAACTCCTACCTGTGGAAGACTCGGTATGCTCAGCTGTGACATGGCGTTGGTGCGGTCTGCTGCTACGATCTCAATTGCTAACGGTGTCTCGACAGTGCTGATGGTGTCAACGTTATCAACGTCGGCAAGACCTGGTAAGTTCGAACCAGCGAAGACGACAGACAGGTCGCGGTTCCCCGCGATCGTGCTCGGAAAAAAAAAGGATCAGAATTGGCGATTTTCTAAACAAACTCGCAAACAGGGAGAAGATCGTCCTGGCTGCCCGTATCATCGCCGCTGTCGACAACCCCTCCGACGTCTGTGTCATCTCTGCCCGTCCCTACGGTCAGCGTGCCGTCCTCAAGTTCGCCGCCCACACCGGTGCCCAGGCCATTGCTGGTCGTTTCACCCCCGGTTCCTTCACCAACTACATCACCCGTTCGTTCAAGGAGCCCCGTCTGATCGTCGTCACCGACCCTCGCACCGACGCCCAGGCCATCAAGGAGGCTTCCTACGTCAACATCCCCGTCATCGCCCTCTGCGACACCGACTCCCCCACCGAGTTCGTCGACGTTGCCATCCCCACCAACAACAAGGGTCGCCACGCCATCGGCTGCGTCTGGTGGATGCTCGCCCGTGAGGTCCTGCGCCTGCGCGGCACCATCTACAACCGCGAGACCCCCTGGGACGTCATGGTCGATCTCTACTTCTGTATGTTTTGCGCTGTCAGTTGTTGGGAGCTCCCAGGAATCAGACTAATTTTTCACAGACCGCGACCCTGAGGCCGAGGCCGAGGACAAGGTTGAGGAGGAGAAGCTCGCCACCGCCGATGAGGTTGGCCCTGCCGCCATCGAGGCCGGCACTTTCGCCGCCGGTGCTGACTGGGAGGCGCCTCCTGCCGGTGCCACCGGCGAGTGGAGCGCGGACCCTGCTGCCGCCAGCTGGGACGCCGCTGCTGCTCCCGCTGCTGGTGCTACCGAGTGGGGTGCTGAGCCTGCCAAGGAGGCCAACCAATGGTAAGCACCAGGCTATGCTGAGCAGGAATCGCACGACAATGAGTGGTAGACTGGCGCGAGTACTTTCTGGCATGATTGGCAATACTCGAAATGATCTGGGCCGGACGACATCCAGGGCTAGGGTCGACCTGTTCTTGCACCATTAAGGGAAAGAAGCCTGATTCGGACCCCTGTGTCTGGAGAAGGAGAAAGCCCGGTGTGCTCAGGTCTAAGAAGTGGACTTGATCGTTATTTCGCTCTGGCTCTTGGATCTAGTCCTGGCGTGGAAGCGAAGCCAAGGTGGAATTAGACAAAAACATAGGAAAAGGCACGAAAGCCAATGCGATACCTCAAAATTGTAATGCACAATGTTCCTGGTGTCAGTTATTGGAATGGCACCGCGTAGTTACGAGGCACCATGCTCGCGTGCCCTTAATTGTCTGTTCTGACATGTCAAACGCTCACACTCGTACAGCTGCTCTACCTAGAAATTCTCGGGGCAAACACTTTACCGATCGCACCACGGCTGCTTTGAGAAGTTTTCTCGTGGCACAATTAGGAAACCCCTATTGCGTTGTATCTCTGCGGAGCTGCCATCGCAAAAATAGGCTTGCATACGGGCTCATCCTACATCATAGGATGCCGTGACTGGCATGGTCAGGACAATTTGATGGACGTGATTAGCTGCTCACCTATCCGAAAGCTTACTGTGATGGTGACTACTTTCACCTATTTGATGGGAAATGTTGAATGTGGGTTACACTCACTGCATTTTTATTCAAGTAATTCTGAGAATCATTACAATTACTAACTGATAGGAACCTTCACACTTACACTCCTTGTGTAATTGTTGTTATGTACCTGATTCCTCCTAAACACTCTCGCCTAGGGTGGCTGAGGTCTAAGTCTCATTTGCCCCATTAATACCCAATGATAGGTTTGACCCAAGTGGCTTCTTTGCAAGAACTCGTCTTCTCGGCGTCTTTCTGGTAACCTAATCGGTATCCCTTTTCCATGTCCCAGCCAGATACGTGACCAGAATCCGACACGGGCCGCCCCATTTGGTATACGAAATATCCAAACCTGCAGGTGCCTCCAGAATATGAATACTGTAGACAACCAGGATCAGTTGCACATGTCGAGCTGCACTGTGAAGTGTTGGAGTGGGCGAGTGAGTCCTCCGGTTGAATGACATCGGCGAAGTTATCCCAGGATGCCCGAGCAGGAGCACTTGAGCTTGGTGTAGATTAGACAAGGTGCAGTCGAGGAGTGTGGAGTGGGTAAAGGGATGCTGCGACTCAATATCAGCCATCGAACTCCAGAGGCAAATTAACTGATACGAACCTGATCATATGGCCGCGTTCGCTCCCATGTCCAAAGCGACTTCATCTGGTCCGGCGATATTCTATGCAGCGCCAGCAGGGGAATGCACCACCTCTCCTGGTTTACCTTGATGCCATCGAGCTCATCGCCGGCAAAGGTCGGGTATAGTGCTTCCAGCCGCTCGCCTGTCTTGTTCATGATGGCGTATCGAGGGCGGCATCACCGCAGCAGTCGTTCTCGGCATAGTCCTGGTACTGAACGCTCAGTTGTGTCGAGTCCGCCATCAAGCGCTTCATGAGACCACGGGACAGCACGAAGCCGGCACCTCCGTATGCAAAATAGGTCCCGTCTCGGCCGGCCGCGGGCGGCCCTAGGTAATGTGGCTTGGATGGATCCAGCTGGTGGAGCAGGCGGAATAGTGTATCTAGGCACGGCCTATAGTCAGCGACTGCCCCTAGCCAAATATTCATATGCCATGTAATGCTGAGCGATAGAGGTGTCATAGTGAGGGCTTTCCCCTAAAACAACAAGCTGAAAAGAAAAGGAGAAGAATAGTAAACGACGCACCCCAGAAGTAGTACACATCAGCCTCGATAAAGACATACAAATCAGCATGAGGGCGCATCTGTTATGCCTTATCAACCATAGGTGGGAATTTGAAACGATCGAGTTTCCAGCCTTCAGCAGAAAACTCGACAGGTTTACCCTCTGAATCAGCTTGCTTTTGAGACAAATGTGCCACGAAATTAGGGATGTAGTGGTATGACAGGGGAAGATCTGCAAGGACGTCGATAAATTGATGCCCTCCAATGGTCTCTTCTAGATCTTAACCGCCGAGGAAGTTGGTTATGCAAGAGCTGACAGAGTCCAGGTAGGCCTTGGTCTTGGATGATTCTGCAGTGCCTGTCTTCATAACGACCTGAACTTTTTCTAACAGATGGGTGGGAAAGCCTTTGCACAAGTCGACCGCTTGATTAAGGGGGTTTTTAAGTGGAGGGAGGAATGATGGTGTTGCCCATGTGTAATAATGCGATCCATCCTCGATGTAATACTATCAATACCGGCGTATTGAAGCGGAATAGGGTCCCGGCCCTAAGTACCGGTAGTATAAGTTATTGCGGCAATAATGTCCTGATGAGCTTTATTCCCCAGACTTATTTAAAGGGGCGAAGCGTCGAAACAAACGACCAGTGACGCGCGTCCATTTCGTACCACCACCGGGTCAGCGCCTAGTCACCTGGGCAGTCACCCCAGATATTCCGATTGGCAAGCGGGAGGCGTCTTCGAGTTGAAACCAGAAACGGCAAAAAAGACCCGAGAGAGCCCATAGAAGTAAGGGAATGCGGGAGTTCCTTATTGGCTGCGCCACCAATGCAAGTGCTCTGTGCCTGGAGAGACCTCTACCCACGGTAGCTGGGCCTTGTGTTAAGTCGCGATGTGGGGGATCAACTCCGTCCTCAAGCCGCAAATAGGAACACAACTAATTCGTCAGCAACCAGCAAAGCGAAGCATGAAATATTGAGGATAATAGGGGATATTTCACGCAGTGACTATAAAGGGGACCACGAATCTACGGATCCTGCCTTTGAGCACTTGAGGGAAACATTTATTAAACTGAAGCGGTCGTCTCGAATTGTCCAACCTACCGCGTCGTGCACAGTGCCTCACGTTGGCCAATTGAATCCAGTCTTTTTACAGTGTATTTTTATCACATTCTTTTTGTCCAAGCATCTGTTCAATCACCATGCGCGGTGCTCCTACAGTCACTCTCGCAGCATTTGCTGCGCGTGCTCTCGCTGACTCGCACACCCTTTACGCTGGTTTCTTTTCTGGCACCAGTCTGGTGCGACTCGAGTTCGACGACTCGACCAATGCCTTGACACTCGTGGAAAACATCACTGCTCCTAACACAATCCGCCAGGAGTGGATCGCCTTTGATGTATGCTTAGCCGCCTCCTTAACTCGGCACAAAAGTTGAATGCTAATGTTTGCACATTTAGCCACGGAAGCAGAACCTATATGTAGCTACGACTGGCTACTTCCAGGGATACACCATTGGGGATGATTTGAATCTCACTTATGTGAACAACACCTCCTTGTCCTCAGACTGCCCTAACGCCAACTACATCTTGGTATCCAGCGCATCCCCGTACACCGTCTATGGCACCCCCTACAGCACCGGATGTTCCAGCCTGGCCATCTCTGTTGATGACACCGGCTTACTGCAGAGCGTGATAGGCAATGCGACTTACGATACCGGGTCTGGCGTCCACGGCACTGATGTTAGCCCGGACGGCGACTTCTCCTACTCGGCGGACGACATGGGTAACGGCATTGGGTTCGCGCTGTGGATGAGATGGCCGGTACGGTTGAGGAGATTTAACACCTCGATGCTGAGGACGGCAGCGACCCCAGGCACCTGACTGTTCACCCCAACGGGAAGTGGGTTTATGTTATCTATGAGGCGGCCAGCTCCATTGCTGTGTACAGCCGGGACAACAGCACGGGAATGTTGACTTTCACCAACACCACGTACTCGCTGCTGCCTGATGGCAAGACTATCTTCACCGTCATTCAAGATCCCACGCTGGTCTTCAATTCGTTAACTCACCAATCAGGATTCACAAACTCTTCTTCCTACTGGGCCGACGAGGTCTGGAAGATGGCGGACGATGCATCGAGCGCGGCTGCAGTTGCCCACTTGGATTTGGAGAGCGGGCCTCCCACCTGCACTGCTGTTTGGTACAGCTAAATGCTTGGGTTGAAAGGCGGCTCTGGACAACGCGGGCCGATCTTTCGGGCCAGCTGAGCCCTGGAGGCTATGCTGGTTGGAACTCAAGCGATAGGCTGATAGATATTTGTTACCGTCAGATTACACAAACTTGTACGGTATATATCCACATGCATTTCCAGCCCCTCGAGGCTCATTCTACTTGACCTTGCAAGAGTAGTTCTACTGAATCATCTTTATCTATACGTGACTAAAGCGCGGTGCAAACTCGACCGGAATCTTCAATTGTGAAGAGCATAAATGGGCTATCCGAATCTCCCATACTATGGATTGCGGATAGATTACGGCCAGTGGCGGGACTTCACATGGGTATCATGAAATTGGAGATGCTGCTTTCTTGCGTGATTGTGACTCCCCGTCTTGAATTCAGCGATCCGAATGATCCAGGCAGCATTCCCGGCTCATGGTTCGATCTACCTAAATTGCCTCCCTGCTAGACTGCATACATATCATTGAGTGATTGCAATAGAAGTCAGGATACCACTGTGACTCCAGCCCCGGGCGCGATTGTCGTCTCATGCATTCATGAACCGCAGAATAAGCCTTCACTAGATGTGCAGCTTTTCCGTGAGGCAGACTTTAGGCTTCGTTCTCGGAGCGGATGGCGTAGTCTGACTCATCACGACGGATTGCGTAGTCCTCATCCCGGCGGATGGCATAGTCTTCGTCGCGACGAATGGCATAGTCTTCGTCACGACGAATAGCGTAGTCCGCTTCATCCCGACGAATCGCATAGTCCTCATCGCGTCGAATAGCATAGTCTGCTTCATCACGACGAATTGCGTAGTCCTCATCGCGACGGATAGCATAATCTTCGTCGCGGCGAATAGCATAGTCCTCATCTCGGCGGATGGCGTAGTCTGCCTCATCACGGCGGATGGCGTAGTCTGCCTCATCACGGCGGATGGCATAATCCTCGTCGCGACGAATGGCGTAGTCCGCCTCATCACGGCGGATAGCGTAGTCTGATTCACCACGACGGATGGCGTAGTCTTCATCACGACGAATGGCATAGTCCTCGTCACGGCGGATAGCGTAGGCGCCAGGGCTGCTGCGGATGGCATAGTCCTGAGTAGCAGGAGCAGCGTAGGTGGCGGCAGCCAACATGAGGAGGGTAAGAGCGTACTTCATTTTGATTTCTAGGATGGATTCCGGAAGACAATTTTAATGTAGCAGAAGTATGAGCTCCAGTAGCTAGGTGAAACCAAATATGCTTAGTATTGGGCAAAGGAGAATGCTCGATGGATGACTATGAAATTGTCCTGATGAGCAGCGGATTCGGAGCTCTCTTTATAGACAACAAGATGCCCGGGCTTCAGTTCTCTGGCTAAACCATCACCCGAGCTCGCCTTCCAGTCCAGTGTGTCTCAACTGTCATCAACAATGCCTATCCTGCCCGGGGTTTCTTTGAAAAGAGGGTCCGGGGCAGTGTCGTCGAACCCTCCACTGATTCATGCAGGGCATTCCTCCTTCTTCTGGCCAGGAAGCTTGCCGCCCTAAGCATGAAAAATATTATTCGCCTCAAGCATCTTAGCCACTACTGGTGCAGTAAGACTATGCAACGACACGTTACAAGAAAGAGGGGTCCTGCATACTAAGTTGATAGATCAAGCTCGTCAAACTCAACTAGGTTTCTCTGTGCTTATGAATCGGCACTTTGTGCAACCACTCCTGAAACCCGTTCATACTAAGCTGAGTGGCTCCGAGACAAGTAGCACAACTCGTTCCAATAGTCTATTCACCCAAAGAAACATGCACATGTGCGAATGTTGGTGAGAGTTGGCTTTCTTTGGGTTTGGTTTCGATCCAGCTCTCTCAGGCGCCCGTAGTCAGGTGAACGGCAATTCTGGGGCTGAAGGATCGTGAACCCTGGCGGCGGCAAATATGTCGCCTTAGAGTCTAGATTGGATGTCCAATGCCTACAGCTGACCAAAACGCTGCTTACTGCAGTGGGAGATCTCTTACGACATCTGCATCCATGTTACACCGAGGCCCACTTCCGTACTTAGGTACGTGCAACAATTTGATACTGTATACAAAGGTCTTGGACCGCGCTTGTGTTTGCCCGATAATATGCACGGAATGCATCGTAGCTATCATGCCCGCCACTTCAATTCAACCAGCTCGGCATTGCTTTGAGCCGTCGGAATGATCACCGAGTACCTATACTAGTTGGTATGTGAGCAAAATTGAAGACACAGACAACTTCTTGCTCAAACCCAAATTATACGCAAATCATCGTTGACAAGCTGACAGAAAGTCATGGCACCATTTCAAGTTGACACTGAAGACTGCGAGGCCTCTATGCCTTTCATCGACCGGGACTCCGAGTCTTCCTCACCATGTCAACACGAATGCTGTGGCCGGCCAGCCTCAGAAAAAAGGTGGTATCTCCGCCAAATCGACCAACACAAGAGCAAAAGTTATTGGCTCACCTACATCAACATCGTCGTTCTCCTGGTCCTGGTCATAACCTGGATCCAAATCGGTCGCGAGCCATGCTCCTGCCCAACCCCCTCATCCCGCGAGGCCCTCAAACTCACCTCTTCGTGGTCACCTATCTTTGATGAAGTTGACCTTACCCCGCTGGCCACCGTCACAGACGGCCGCCTCTACTCCCCAAGCAACATCTCCGCCTACAGGGGCGAGCCCTCGGCCGAGACGGACGACGCATGGGACGACCTCGCCGCGGAGGCGTACGAGGTGATACTCGTCGACGCCTCGACGCTGCAGCGGGCGGGGTACGACCCAGCGCACTACTTCAAGGCACCGGTGTCGTGGAAATCACTCCACCGCCGCGGTGCCGATGAGGGAGACCTGTTCCCCGTGCAGATCGACGTCTTCCACCAGATCCACTGCCTCAACGCCGTCCGGAAGCAGATGCACTCCCAGCACTACTTCCCTGGGGGCGCGACTGACGAGATGCACTGGATGCACATGCGGCACTGCCTCCACATGGTGCTGCAGAGCCTCACGTGCAGCGCGGACGTGGACATTGTACCGCACCGCTGGGTGGAGAAGGACAAGGTGCCTTTTGCGCAGTTTGGTGTTACTAAGAAGTGTAGGAACTTTGACAACCTGCGGCGGTGGAACCGGGAGAATGCTGTGAAGGATGTGAGGGCCGTGTGGCCGCATGACAAGAAAGACATGCCGGCGGACGCTTTTGTCTGGCCTGGGCATGGGGAGCCTGAGATGGAGAGTAGCTATCCTTGACAATGGAGGAGCCGATCACACAGATAGAGTGAATTCAATACCCTAGGTAGGGTAGCTTTGAGCATCGTTCGTGCCCATGATTCCCCAGCGTAATTAATACAAGCGATTGGAAAATCATTCCAGCCGCCTGCAGAGTTTGTCTTGGCCGAGTTTGTTGAAACGCACTCCCTGTAACGCACTCCCTGTAGGGCACGGACCAGAAGGCGCTCTGTGCAAGCTTAGGCGAGATTAAGCGAAGCGCTAAATCTGCAAGCCAAGCCGCTAAGAAATCTTTATGTACTGTACCTCCTCAAAGCTAACAAAACGTATCTTCTTAATTTTTGAGGAACAAAAAGATACTGGGTTGGGACTTAAGTGGTGCTCGGTGGTGCCTACCGGTACTGTCTGCCCTCGCCCCAATCGTCCCTTTCTAAATTCAATTGTCAGCCAGGCAG
The DNA here is from genome assembly GCA_014872975.1 of Diaporthe citriasiana. Lineage (NCBI taxonomy): Eukaryota > Fungi > Ascomycota > Sordariomycetes > Diaporthales > Diaporthaceae > Diaporthe > Diaporthe citriasiana. The sequence goes on along the minus strand of JADAZS010000142.1, from coordinate 62,475 downwards.
GAAATTCAATTTGGAGCCTCTGGCTTAGAAGGTAAAGGTACTTGTGAGAGACAGGGAGTGTGTTACAGGGAGTGTGTTTCAACAAACTCGTCTTGGCCCGGGTGATCGTGTCCTGTCCTTTCCGATTACAGACAGTGTTACTCATTCCATGTGTTCATCCTACATAGTCTGCAAACAAGCCTGGCCCATCACATACGACCATACCCAGCGTAAAATACGGGATCCCGTCCGCTCTCCCATAGTCAAGCCGCTGAGGGCTGGATTAGTAGTTGGGTCGGTGACGACCAGCGAATACCCGGTGTTGTATGTTTTTGCTTTTTGGCAATCCTGTCTTTTTTTTCATATTGGTTTCGATGCCTTAAAGTTTCTTCTGTCATTCAATAAGAGCAAAAGCCGGTGCGGCGAACAAGCTCCATGGTCCAGCCAGGCTTCTAAGGAGCTCGATGCTCTAGGTCTTCCGATTACAAAGATTGGTCTACATCTGTTACTCTTTATGCAACAGTGCCCAGTTAGACAAAATCTCAAATGCTACCTGCGCAGCAACAAGCGCGGTTTGTTCTCCCTGCCCATCGTAGGGCGGGCTGACTTCCACAATGTCCGCTCCAACAACATTCAAACCCTCCAAGCCCCTCAGCAACCGGATGACCTCTCTGGAACTGAACCCGCCAACCTCAGGCGTCCCGGTGCCAGGAGCAAGCCCAGGATCTACGACATCAATGTCGAAGCTAAGGTAGACAGGCCTATCTCCAACCCTCCGCCTCAACTTTTCCATGATGCCATCGGTGCCAACCTCATCCACCTCATCGCAGCTGATCTGCATAAACCCCTGCTGGCTGTCCTCCTCAAAATCCTGCGGGCCAGACAACCTCGTCCGCAGGCCCACGTGGACCGAAGACCCGTTCTCTATGAGCCCCTCCTCCCACGCCAGCGAGAAGACGTCCCCGTGGTTGAACCTCCCAGGCTCCGAGAACCACGGGAAATCAGCCGAACTGGACGGGGGCTTCCACGTGTCCAGGTGCGCGTCGAAGTGCACCACAGCCACCGGGGCGCCGTGGACTTTGCGAAGGGCCCTCAGCGCGCCGAGGGCGACGCTGTGATCACCGCCTAGGGTCAGCAACCTAGGCCACTTCCTGGCCCCATCGTCGGTCTCCGCATTCTTTCTGGAGGGCTTCCGCGAGCCCAGCTCCGTCATGGCGGCGGTCATCTGCTCCAGCGCCACGGCGTTGTCGACGGGCATCAGGGGGACGTCCCCGCAGTCGACGATCTTGAGGTCGGCCTGCTTGTACGGATTGATCCCCGCGCGGGGGTTGTAACCACGCGAGCGGGACTGGCGCGCTGAGGCTGCTCGGATTGCTCTTGGGCCGAAGCGGGCGCCTGTGCGGTAGGAGACTGCTGTGTCGAAGGGGGCGCCTATTATGCCGATGTCGAAGGGGACGTCGGGCTCGACCAGGCATTTTACGTGTTGTAGGTGGGCGAAGGTGGATATGCCTGAGTATGACCACTGGTATTTGTCAGCACGAGGTCATGTCTTTCTTTACCCACGTCAAAGAAGATTTTCGTTTATTTGGACACACCTCAAAGTTCCATAGATGCTCCAGCTCGGCCTTTCGGTTTGCTGCGGCGGGCGACTTGTTCTCGTTGGTGTCTTGCTGGAGGAGTGGCCTCGTCCCAGCTTGATGATTGTTGCTGGTGACGGTGTCGAGTGGGCGTCTCACCCCGTTTCTCAGCAGAGTCATCATGCCTCCTGCAATCAACAGCGAGAGAGGTATGGTTGTGAGGAGGATGAGGAAGCTCAGCCATCGACGGTGCTTGGGCCTTTCCATCGTCAACGCCATCCCCAGTGGTTGAGGCAGCTGGTGATGCAGTAATACTGAATTAAGACGCAAGAGTTCAGACCACGGGCTCAGATACTGGGATCGAGACTGAGACGGCGCAGGGTCTTCAAGATTGTTCAAGAGATGGGCACCAGCCAAAACCCCCAAATCTTTGAGAGCGTACGGCCACCATCGTGCTAAATGTCGTGTAAGTCATGACCATGTACGAAGAGCAGTGGCACAGTGTCTTTCCGTTCATGTCCGAAAAAGGCCACACAGTATACTTTCACAGCGGAACAACACCGTTGTACGGAGTATGCTTTTCGGAGCCGCTCACCCCTCATGCAGGGACCTACACTAAGCAGACCACCGTTGCAAGGCGGCTGAACGCCTACACTACAGAGGGGAACCCCCGCGGGGCGAGCTGGACGGGAGGGCTGTAGCCAAGCATTTGCCAAGCTAACCAGGCTGACTACCCACAGCCCCACCCCGCTAGTTCACCGGCCCGTTAGGTCCCTTGTTCTAGCCTGACCCACCTAGGCAGTGGCTGTCACCTTCCCTTACAAGCAACAGAAGGATTGCTTACCCCCAATTGCCTGCCTTAGTCCAGCATGGCCCTTCTGCAAAGTCAGCACGTCGTGACAACTCACAACTCGACACGATTCGACACAACTCTTCCTTCTGGTTGATACGTTTCATCCTCCCTCCAACCCTTCGCTGCGATATCCCCCGATTACCAATGTCAATTACACAAACCCTTCGGCCATGACCGTGTCGAACTCGTCGCGCTGCGACGACTTCAACTTCCGCCCAGTCTCGGGCTGCAGGGGCGACTTCGACTTCTCCCTGGTCTTCGAGCACACAATCCTGTCCCTGGCCCCCTCATCCATCTTCCTCGCGCTCTCTGCCGCCCGGCTCTTCACCCTCCTGCGACGTCGGAAGCAGAAAGTCGCCACCGGCAGGGCGCTCCAGCTCTGCAAGCTGGGCGCCGTCGCCTGCTTCGCTGCCGTCCAGACCGCCCTCCTCGTCGCATGGACCCGCCCGGGCGCCTACGGGACGAGAGCCAGTCTTGCCGCCGCTATCCTCGGCTTACTTGACGTGATTGCCCTTGCGGCCCTGTCGTGGCTCGAGCACTCGTACTCCCCGCGCCCATCGACGCTGATCAATGTCTATCTGCTGGCTTCGCTTGTCTTCGACGCCGTGCAGATCCGCACGCTGTGGCTCATAGACGAGACTCATCCAGCCAATGTCCTTCCTGCCGAGTCCTCCGCAGCTCTTGTCATCAAGACAAGTATCCTCTTCTTGGAGGCTGCCGAGAAGGGCAGGTTCCTTCCACCTGAATGGACGAGCCGAAGCCCTGAGGAGACGGCTGGTGTGTTCAGTCGGAGTCTTCTGATATGGCTTCGTGGTATACTGGCCAAAGGCCGCAGGACGCTCCTGTCGCCGACAGATCTGGACCCGCTTCGGGAAGGCCTGGGCACAGCGCGGCTCTCGCATGCTTTTCAGGCTGTCTGGCAACGGAACCACATCAAGGATCGTGACGACGCCCGTTCTGGTACCAGTGGTCCGTCACCAAACCTCCTTATGGTTCTGATGCGAACGATGAAATGGCCAATGCTGGCGCCCGTGATCCCACGTCTTGTCCAAACTGCCTTCACACTTTGCCAGCCTTTGTTGCTACGCGAGTTCCTGCGTTATTTGGACGGACATCGGACGTTCGTGGGAAGCACCGGCTACGGATTCATCATCCTCTATGGCTTGGTGTATCTGGGCCTGGCGATATCAGCATGCATTTACTGGCGCCTGACGTACAAGTGCCTTGTCCAGATGCGTGGCTGTCTCGTAGCCGCAGTATTTGAGAAGACGACCAGGATTGACCCGTCGCAGTACGACATGACTGCTCCCGTTTCCCTGGTTAGCACTGATATGGAGCGGATCATAGCTGGCTGCAAAGATGTCCACGAAGTCTGGGCAAATGCTGTCCAGGTCGCTATCGCCATCTGGCTCCTCTACCGCGAGCTCGGCATTGCTTGTGTTGCTCCCGCAGCCGTCGCGACAATTTCCAGTCTGGGCTCTTTCTTGATGAGCTCGTACGCCGATAACGCCCAGGTCTCATGGATGGAGGCAACGCAAGAGCGTGTAGGTGCCACTGCCAAGGCGATCGCTGGCATGAGGAGTATCAAGCTCCTCGGGCTTTCCGACGGTGTCTTTGCCTTGCTGCAGAAACTCAGAGACGCGGAGCTCCATTCTGCCAGGCACTTTCGTTATATCGAGGTCCTCACCGCTACTATCTCCTTTATGCCTTTGCTTATCTCCCCTGTCTTCACCTTTATGGTCTTTGTGCTGCAGGCGCAGCGCTCTGGAACGCGGCTGGACACCGTCTCCGCATTCACATCGCTAGCCTTACTCAACCTGATGACCCAACCGCTGGTGTGGCTCTTCCAAGCAGTTCCGCTTTTGATGGCTTCTCTGGGGTGTCTCAGGCGTGTCCAAAGCTACCTTCATGCACCCGAGAAGACTCGTCGCCTGAAAGTGGCGGCGCCTCTTGGAGAGAAGTCTTCCAGCAGTGGCAAGTCAATAGATGAAGCAAAAGGGGAGAAGCTCGCTGATTCTCCCCCTACAAATGCTGTTACGGTGCGGAACGGGCAATTTGCATGGGATGATACGAAACCAGCATTGACGGAAGTCAATATTGAGGCACCCGCCAACCAGTTGACTATGATCATCGGTCCAGTGGGAAGCGGAAAGAGCACCCTCGCCAAAGCGCTCATTGGCGAACTGCCTTATTCCTCTGGAGATGTTTCCCTCGGCATGGTGGCTAGTACAGAAGTTGCGTTCTGCGACCAAGAGTCGTTCGTCATGAGCGGCACGCTGCGGGACAACATCGTTGGGTTTGCCAATTTTGACGGCGGCTGGTTAGACTCGGTCATCCGCGCGGTCGACCTGGACAAGGATATATCTACTTTGCCGCAGGGACTGTCGACTCAGGTAGGCAGCAAAGGCACGAACTTGAGCGGAGGTCAGAGGCAAAGAGTCGCCGTAGCAAGAGCTATTTACGCACGCAAGGAGATTGCCATCTTTGACGACGTCCTTTCCGGCTTGGACCCGACAACCAAGGAGCATGTCTTCGAGCAGGCGCTGGGCCCTGATGGCCTGTTACGCAGGATCGGTTGTAGTGTGATTCTCTGCACGCACGACGTTTCCTTGCTCCCTCGTGCAGACCATGTCATCGTCCTCGGTACTGACGGCAGGGTCGCCGATGCTGGAGCTTTTCCCGTCTTGAGCGCCAGGTCAGATTACATCAAGTCCCTCGTAATCAGGAAACGAGCCGAAATTGGCAGCGATACGTCCAAAGACGAGTCAATCTCAGATGGTGTTGCTGGAAAGGAAGGAGGGCCACGCGCTCCTCCAGTGGAAGACTCCGCGACCGAGCCAACTGACGATTTAACCCGGCAACTTGGGGATACCTCTCTATACAAGTACCTGGCGGGACATATCGGCCTTTGGAGAGTCTTGTCTTTCGTCCTCATTACATGCGGGTGGGCTGTCTTCTCCACAATCGGGTCAATATGGCTCAAGTATTGGTCTTCCGCGGACTCTTCCAGCAACGACAGCAACGCGTACTACTTGGGAGTATATGCTGTCTTCCAGGGTTTGGCATTACTTTTCCTTGCATTATTCTCTGGATTCACACTCACGACTCTGGCTGTCAAGGCCGGCAGATCACTGCACCAAGTCCTACTGAAAGCCATGGTGTGGGCGCCATTGTCCTTCTTCTCCGCCGTGGACATAGGCATCACGACCAATCGCTTCTCTCAGGATATCATACTGATAGACGGAGACATGCCAATGTCACTTCTAGAGACTCTCTCAGCTGGTCTTGTGGCAGTGATACAGATGATCTTCATCGCAGTCGCTGCACCCTATGTGGCCATAGCGTACCCCTTCCTGCTAGCTTGCCTATACTTTGTCCAGAGCTTCTACCTAAGGACGTCTCGCCAGTTAAGGTTCTTGGATCTCGAGGCGAGGAGCCCCTTGTACACGCAGTTCCTGGAGACCATCCAGGGCCTTGCCACCATCCGCTCATTTGGCTGGTCCAGGAACGCCATTGAGGCGAATCACGACTTGGTCGATGCGTCGCAGAGGCCGGTCTACCTTTTGTACATGGTGCAGAGGTGGCTTCAACTGGTGTTGGAGCTGATCATCGCCGTAACGGCCATCCTACTGGTCGCTGTTGCCCTCGCGCTTCAGAGTTCTTCGGGCGGCTATCTTGGGGTAGCTCTGACCCAGTTGATGTCTCTCAGCCAGGAACTCAAGATGATCGTGATCAACTACACCAACCTCGAGACTTCCCTCACGGCCATTTCTCGTATAAGATCCTTCGAGAAAGAAACGCCAACCGAGAACCTAGAGCGCCATACGGACCCGCCGTCGCACTGGCCACAAACGGGGCGCATCCAGCTGGACGCGGTGACAGCCACCTACGCTCTGCCAGGGACCGACAAGGAGCCGAGCCTCGCACTCAGGGATGTCACCCTGGATATCCCAAGCGGCCAGAAGGTCGCCATCTGCGGGCGCAGCGGCAGCGGCAAGAGCACCCTGATCGCAGCGCTCACCAGCATGGTCGACCTGCGCTCCGGGTCTATCCGCATCGACGGCCTGGATACGAGCAACGTCCGACCTGCGGCGGTTCGCTCTCAGCTCAATGTTATCCCACAAGAGCCTTTTTTCTTCCACCGGAGCGTCCGCATGAACATTGACCCTGACCGCCGGCACTCTTCCGAGGCCCTGCGAGGGGCACTGGAGAAGGTTCGCATGTGGGAGGTTGTGGAGGCCGCCGGCGGGGTGGATGCTCAGCTGGATCTGGATAGTTTTAGTCTGGGGCAGAAGCAGTTGTTGGCTCTTGCCCGTGCGATTCTGAGGGATGGTCGTGTTGTGCTTTTGGATGAGGCGACGAGCAGGTACGTCCAGAGACAATTCACACCATTTCTCCCTCCCCTTCCTTCCTACCCCAAATCCCAGGAAAGAGGACGCCATGGTGTATCACTGGTATCGATGTCAGCTAACAGATACCTGCCCCTTTTGTAGCGTGGACCAGCACACCGCGGACATGATCATGAACATCGTGCGCGAGGAGTTCCGCGGCCAGACCGTTATCGCCGTGGCGCACCAGCTGAACACGATCGTCGATTTCGACGTCGTGGTGGTGATGGACTCTGGGCGGGTTGTGGAGGTGGGACATCCTCGGGAGCTCTTGGAATCGAAGTCTGCTTTCAAGGAACTGTGGGACGTCCACGGCGCTTGAGGGCATTTGTATGGTGAATGGGTGTCTGGTTTCTTATAATTTCAAATTTACGGAGACCTAGAAATTTAGATCTACTCTTACGCTCAGTGCTCTCACTGCGTGCCGCAGCCTAGAGCCACTGTGTACTTTAATGCAATCCATGATCAATTTCCAAAATGCACTATTAGCTCCCTGTGGATTGCCTCCTAGGAATGGACCTCGCACTTTTTTTAGGAAGATCATAGCCTGCTCACATTATATTGCGGGTAAGCCTCCGTGCCCTTGACCATTTAAGCTTATCCCTTAAATATACCAACTGCCCCTAGAACTGAATAGCTGAACCGGTGAACTATGGTTCAACTGCTCAAGCTCTGAAGATGATCTAAATGTACCCCGATTTTCAAATAATGTTTTTACGAGGTTCGTGACGCTGGTTCCATCTCGGCAGTGTTAGGATGGTATTAAACGGTGTGGGCAGATCTGCTCCTCCTCAGTGCCCGCTGGTCAAAGCCAATCAGCTTTCAGGGCCACCTGGGCATCTGAATCCTTTCGGCCTCTGGGAGGAGTGCATGGCCGCTGGTCGACGTATCACATCATCCTTCATCAAACCAGCTACTCCAGGGTATACTGAGCAGTGATATCGATTCAATCTCAGACTTCGACCATGGGCTATTGACGTCTCGGCGGCCAGCTACGAAACTGGGCGCAAGGCGCTGCAACTCGCCGTTGATGGCGGCAGTAGCAGTGTCCAGGAAATCGCCTCCCTGCTATTACAGGAAGCCGAAGGCCATAGGAGCTCGTTTTACCTCGACATTAATTTCACGGTAGAAGGCAGAAAATGCGACCATCACACAGCCCTCGAGATTGCGGCCTCTGCAGGCCATGTGGAGGCCGTGGAGCGGCTGCTTGAGACTAGGGAGTTTCTCAGGCGTGCCCGAACAGGCATCAATCGTGCTCTCCGGGAGGTGGAGGCGGCGACTGGCAATATGCTTATCGCAAAGAGACTCCTGGACGCAGGCGCCGATATCACTGACGCAGAATGATGATGGCCCTAACGCCTTCGTGGCTGCCGCCTCAGGCAGCCATCTGGAATTTATGAGATAAATTTCTCCAGATCGCGTCTGATCGGGAAATACTCCATGAGGACGTCTTCAAGAGGGTGCTGCAGTCGGCGGTGAACACAGGAGACGCGTCACTGATCGAGCCTCTCCTATAGAACGGTGCGGACGCCACAGCGATCGACATCCGGAGAGCCGCAGCCGAGAGCCATTTGGATGTCCTGGCATTCATTTTACAGTCCGGAGCCCTCGTCGAGAAGACGAAAGACTACAGTTATGGCGCTGATGTTGAGTTGGAAGGTTTCACTGCCCTGCATCTAGCAGCACACGACGGTCACGAGACCGTCGTGGTATTGTTGCTCGCCAAGGGCGCCTATATTAACAGGTGCGCAGGATCTCGAGAAAATAGAAATATGCGGCGGGGGTCACGGCGCTCCACTTGGCTGTTACTGGCGGGCATTTGAAGGTGACGAAATTACTCATAGATGCAGATGCCGACGTGAATGCGTCCAGCGAGAGCGCCGATACTCCTCTTCAGGCCGCCGTTCGGACGGGCGACACGGCTATGTTAGAGCTACTCCTGGAAGCTGACGCCGATGTGGATTTCGTCGTAGGCGATGAGGCCGATGTAGAGACTGTGTTGGGCGGTCGGTCGTGGTTTGGTCGAAGTCGGGGGAAGACCGCCCTGTCGGTTGCGGCCGAGGTGGCCAACCTCGATCTCGTGGCACGACTGCTTTCAGTGATGTCTCCTGAGTGTGCTCGACAGGCCGTACCTTGGGCGTTACAGCAGGCAGCAGAGAACCAGCATGCCGGTAATGTACGGCAGCTATTACAGATGCACGCCGACGTCAACAAAAGGCGCAGTGAAGTGCAAGAGGTCTCCTTTCTGAAGATTGCCGCAGCAAATGGCACCTTGGAAATATTAGAAATGCTTCTCTCAGGATTTTCCGCCGCCTCTTTTCAAGTGCCGCAGAACCACAGGCGTCGAGACCGAGCCAGAGCCAACGAACGTGCTCTCTACTAATGTAGCTCGCGGTAACGTCAGGCGCTCTGATCTTATTTTTTGCCGTCGTATCGAAGTGGAAGATCTCGGGCACGGGAATGTCGGTGTGCTTCTTGATGAATTTTAAAGTGTGGACATTTGATTCGAGGGCTTCTTTGGCCGGATGAGGCAAAGCGCCATATTGCCGGCGAGTGAGATACGAATGGCCATCTTGAACTCGTCAAGCTGAAGAACGCATACGAGGTTGTTGTCACCACCAGTATTCTGGATGACGTGACCATTAGAGGTCTCTACTTTGAAAACGAGCTCGCGTATCCGTGAGCCGAGGGCGACAAGGTCGTCGTCGGTGGTGTCGATCAAGGATCTATAGCGACGTTCGTCTCTGGGATCTTGGAACCGAGACATGGTGGGAGGAATTGAAAAAGAAGGGAGGAATGAACCGATCTGACAGGTGTGGAAAACACGATTGAGTCTGGCAAATTGTTTGATGTTTTGATTCGAAGTGGGTGTGTGTGGCCAGAACCTATGTAACATTGCAAAGGGGTCCAGGGTACACCGTCTTTTATACATGTACGGAGCCCAAACTCCTCCCCTCACAACTCACTCTCGATATCTATTCACTGCGGCAGCAGGCAGCAGGCCCAAGCTCCCCACCCTTTGTCTCTCTCGCCATTATGCCTCTTTCTGCTTCCATTCCGAGAGTTTCCCAGTCACTGAGAAAATCTCTACAGACCTGAAACCACATTAGCTATTTCGACACGTAGACTTGGGGACACAGTTACCCGTGCACTGCTTCTGCGGTGGCTTTTCAGGTACAGTTTCTAGGTACCCGGCATAACTTCAGACATGTAAAAATTACTCGCCAAACAAAGCTTGAAAGCATTCCACCATAATTGTTTCACTGAGAATGATTACACATGAAAAGCTGAATCAGCTTCAATATGCACCGTCAAGCCACTGCTGCACACTATCATTCAGGAGCTTCATTTAACAGTCAGCCACGCTCGTCACTGGTAACCCCTATCTTTGGTCTGAGCATTTTTAGACCATGATCAACTATTCTCCTCTAAAACTCATAAGCGGAAGGAGGCTTGAGAATTATTAACTGGGTGGTTTTGACATGCTAAACTGTCGGGCTGGCCTGTCGTAGCATTGCGGTCGTGTACCCAGGTACCCGGCTGCTACTAGTATGGTGCCTGGGAGTGACAAGTGGACTTCAACGTTTTGATACCCTCAGCTACATGACCCCACGAGCTGACTTTTATAAGAACATGTGATTTACTACATTGAGCAATCTACCTGTGAGCCTGTGGGAGTGCTTGATGACCAGGAGTCGTCTTTTTGGCTCTGGCCCGTGGTTTGATTTTAGGTCTGGAAATTCGTGAGCTCCAGTGTCTGCCTCTCCAATCGAGACTGGAACTTTATTTTGGCCGAACTATGCTATCCTAGCTGAGGAATCTGGGTCATGGAAGGCACAGGTTTGATGACAACAGTGTCTTGTGGCCTCTCCTGACAAGGACATCCATCCACTATTGGGTACCAGCTGACACCTGCCTAAGCATGATCACGCACACATGTCGACATTGATTTGGTTTTTAATGTGGTAAAGCATTGTTTCAATCTAAGTCTAATGATACTGCCAATGACCAAATGTAGAAGCAATTCCTTTTGATAGCTTCGTATGAGTGTATCATGTGCTCGAATCCCGACGACTAGCAAGCCACCTCTCCTGAGTTCAACTGGGATCCTGGTCCCAGATCGTTGTAATCAGGATAATTCAAGTCGATTTTCCCACATGACTTTCCGTCGCCTTGTTGGACCAATAAGCAAACAACACCAAAGGGGTTGTTACGGAAGCTGACAGAACTGCCAAAGTTCGTCTCTTCATCATCGAAATCTCCAACAGTGGCTTGGGCAAAATCAAGGAAGACTGGCTGCCAAGTGTCCGTTCTCAGAAGCACGTTGCCCGCTCTGCAGTCATGCATGAGCACCCCAGCACGATTGATCTTTTCCGCTGTGTTAACGACATCCTGCAAGACACTCGTCCACTGTGAGCCTTCGAGAGGAGGGGAACGGTCCTCAAAATCAGAAAGTGGCGTGCCTGAGACGTATTCGAGGAGTATTCCGTTTACCCTCAGAAACGGGCTGTCCTCGTCCTTTTCTTCAACTGTGTCACCGCCCGTGTCCACAACGTTGTCGACGAGCTTCTTTTTTATGCTGTCCTCCAGCTTTGTGATGAATCCGTCCCTGTTATCCTCCTGGATTTTGTCCGCAGTATTGTCCTCCATGTCGTCGTTGACCTTGATTTCGGCCTTGCTCATGACACTGTCCTCGGTATTACACTGGACCTCGTTCTCCGTCTTGCTCTCAATGTCGGGGGCACTGAAAGATGATGAAGAGCTCCTACTCTCGCTGGGGCTGGAGGTTAATGAAGGGACCCTACTCGACGTCGTGGAAGAACTGCTGCTGTCTGTCTCGACCGTCGTGGTTGAAAATGAGTCGTTGCATTTGTCGTTGACCTTGTGCTCGACTTGCTTCTTGATCTTCTCTTCGGTCTTCTCCTCGGTCTCGTCGTCGACTTTGTCCGCAATATTGTCCTTGGCATTGTTCTTAATCTTGTCTTGCGATGAAGCGGGCGATGCTAGGTGCACATGCGCGAGCATGCCAGGGATGCAGTTTCCTTGCATGTGTGCAAGCTTTTCGTACACCGCAATCTCGCTTGAGACGAAAGAGAGGCACTCATGCTGCAGTGCGCACTCGTATCTTGCATAGCCGTCTTGCGTAGGGTTCCAGTATCTTGAGTGGTTCATGGCTGTCCGCTTCTGGTCGGTGTTGATCTCCTCCCACAATCTGGATGCCTTTCCGCTTCGGACAAAGCTTCGATAGGCCTTTTCTGCCCTAATTGTGGCAGGTAGCTTCGCCTCCCGAGGCGGCGTGGTTGGTGCCAACACTCTGCGCAGCGACGAACCAAGGCGACGGTCGAACAGTTTGAGGACAGCTCTCTTCGGCGCAGTGTCTGGGTCGTCCGTGTATGTGACCTCCAACACGGGCGACATCGTAGCAGTGATTTCCCTAACGATGGTGACACGGATGTTCTTGGGGAAAGGTTCAAATGCTTTGTCGACAGCGAGCGTTAGCTCCGTTCCAGGAGTGTAGGTAGGCAGCAGCCCTGAATTTCCAGTCATCTTCGAAACTTTGTGGTGGTTTTTAGAAGGAATGGCAGTCAAATGGTGGAAGTGATGCGTGGGTGAAAAGAGATGTTGTTGGGCAGGACTCCTGCGGCGTGTCGAGAGAGAAAGTCCAGGGACGAAAGCAGCTGATCTCAAAACGTCAATAGAGGTCAAGTCGATGCTGCCTTCTGTGCAAGAGAAAGGCCTCGACAGGGTGTAGGGTCAAAGTTTAAATGGTGGAAGATGGGGTCACTAGCGCCTCGGTGAACGCAGTCAGTGATTGTAGCCTGTGAATGTGGCAGCGTGCACAAACAGTCACCTCAAAGTGTGACGGAAGTTCAAAAGTGCTGTGTTGGCCCCTGCTCATTGAAATCGCAGGTTATTTCTATTATGTCTTCAATACAAGGGAGGGGCACCTCATTGTTTTGACTTGCCAGCCTTCGACACTTTAGCGGCTCGACCTAAATTCACTTGCACTCCGTTTGCGAACGGCGTCTACCTAGGTATTGAAACTTGTGCTTGAAACCACTTGAAGCGTTTGCAAAGAAGTTGAGATCATTGAGCAGTAGCGACAAATTCGTTCTAGCAACCTTACGTAATGCAATTTCTGAGCTGGGTTCTCAATACTAAAGCACGTTTGACAGTAATCAGGAAATTCCAGTCTGGCAGGGAGGCGTCCTGCACACTTACCTATGAAGGCTCAAAGCCCTGGACGACTTGACCAACCAAGAGCTTCTCGCAAGTGCCCTGAGCTGCCTGCTGCTTCATAGAAAACGATACTTGCTTGCTGACCTGAATGCGACACTCGCTGGTATCGTGGTGATCAGAAGAGAGAGCATTTGAGAGCCATGCAACAAAACAAGCTACGTGTGACGAACTTGAAACACTTGGAGAGGTTGCGCCCAGAGTTGACGATGACGACGTGAAAAATTGAATGCATTGGAGTACAAGTATTAATTACTGAATTGCGGTTCTCCGATTTTGAATAGATTCAGTGATTGTTGATGATGACTTCAGAGGACATCCGATTTGACCATCTGCTGCTTGTCGGTCATTCAGATTGGCATCCCATATGTCTTTATTTCAAGGAGATACTTCTACAACAGCACCTTCTCTTGGAGATCTCACTCAACAAGGATATTCCATAGGAAGGCATTGTGCAAGAGGTTGTTGTATGGGGCATAGGTCATCCTGTAGAACAGCATCCTATACTGGGTTATCTTATAGGAGGTTATCCTGTGGGAAGTCATCTTGTAGGAGGTTATTCTGTAGGATGTTTACTATGAGATGGCTATCCTGTAGGATGTTACTCTGTAGTAGGTGGTCCTAGGGGAGCTGTCCGCATCTTCACTTTGCGTTTGCTAATCTTACTAGTACTGTCCAACTGTGTAAATGTTCTCATTCACTGCCATTTCTGCTACCACTGCAAACAACTTCAGACTCCCAACTCGCCTTTTAGAAGCCAGAGTTCAGAGGACGCCTTCTACAGCACAATCTTCCTCTACAAACGGACATCAACAAATCTCGACTCTTTGCCCAGAGAAGATGCCTAAAGGCTCAACTCAACAGGAACCTTACCGATTGACCAAAGAGGACGTCTATTGGCTTGGTGTTTACCTCGACAATGCTGGCGACAATCTGACAGTCATAGGATGGGAGCGAAAGTGGAACAGTGAGAAACATACGAAGCCTACCGTACTATTTACTTGTATTACTAACTCTACTGTATTCAGTGATACATGGCGAGGGAAGAGCCAAAGTGTCCGCTCAATCCGGCATAACCTTCCACATTGGCGTCATGAAGGCCACCAAGGGCCACTACCTATCAGGCATCTTTGTCCATGTGGTGAAAGGGGACCGCTACAACATTGTCGCCGATACCCAGCATCAATGGGAAACGACAGAGCCACCATCTCTGACCGATGTTTTGAACCACTACAAACGCCAGAATGGGAGCACCGCTGACAACGCAAACGAGCCGGACAATGTTGAGGACCCAAACTTCGAAGGCGGCACACCAAGTTGGACGGTACGCTTTATCGCATAGAGGAAATCAATGGCCCCTTGGCTGATATTTGAGCAGATGAAACTGATGAAGGATGGTTACGGTGGATACTTCTACTTCGATCAAGACGAGAACTACGTCCCATGCGATGAACAAGGAACACCCATCGCGGGCGAGGAAACCGATGAGCTTGCAAGTGGAACGTCCATTTCAGGCGAAGGAACCGACGACCAAGCGACGCCTATTTCAGCAACGTCGATCTCAGATGAGGAAAGCGACAAGGAAACCGCCCCACTCGACGAGAAGGGACAGACTTGAAGCAGTCTACGCCAATACGTCAACTGAAATCAAGCTGGCGTTGCTTTGACCCTCCCCGAGCCATCTGGAAGCCTGCCGTTTTTGGAAGAGGGACGTCTGCAGTATAGGTTAGCCTGAGTATAGGATGAACTCCTATAGATTGATCTCAGATACAATGACCTCTTCAGCAACAACCTCCTACATAATATTCTCCTGCATAATAATCTCCTGTATGATAATCTTCTGTATAATAATCTCCCATAGGACAACGTACCATAGAATGACCTCCCGTAAATAACATCCTATGAGATGCCCTTCTGTGGGATAACCTTCTACGGGGTGCCCTCCTGTGGGCTAATCCTCTAAAAGACAGTCTCCAAAAGAATAACCTCCTGTGGGATACTCTAGCAGCCTGTGAAGTGCCATTGTTAGCTTGGACTTGTTACCATGGCGGTATCTCCATGACTCGAATGTGCGGCACTGTAATTATTCTATTACATCTCACAGGCCGATGCTGCCCTCCCAGTCCAGCACATGCCAGATACCGATTCAAGTTCAATACTACACTTCTTCAATCAATCATCAAAGCCCTCAAAGGTATCCTCCCCCTTCTTCCTAGCCCCCGCCCCAGCCCCAGCAGTATCCCGCCGGACCTGCTCCCTCACCTTGGCAAGCATCTCCTCCAGCGCCCTCTGCTCCTCCTTCTCCTTGTCCGTGAGGCCGGCCAGCCGCTCAGCCTCCCTCTTCTTCTCCTTCCTCTCGCGGCGGCGCACCCTAGTCTCCTCCTTCTCCACCTTGCCGCTCCAGGGGGCATTCTTGGCCCTCTGCGCGACGCGCCTCTCCGCCGCGGCCGCGGTCTCGCCGCTCTCGACGGCCGCCTGGCGCTCGGCCATCGCGGCCAGGCGCTTCTTCTCCTTGGCCGGGTCCTTGTACGCGATGGCATTGACGTCGATGCCCAGCCCGAGCCCGCGGTCCAGGCCCTCGACTTTCCGCAGCTCCGCCATGCGCGGGAGCGCCACGAGCCCGTACTGCCGCGCCAGGTCGGCCCAGTCCAGGTCCGCCACGCGGAAGATGGACGCCGCCCTGTGCTCGGCGTAGCTGCGCACGAAGGAAGGGAAAGCCCGGTACGAGAGGTCGAGGACCTCGCGGTCCGCCAGCGCCATGGCGCGCATGCGCGCGGCCGCCGCCTCGGCCTCCTCGTCCGTCACCGTGATCGGGGGCTGCGTCAGGGGCTGCGCCGGGGTCTTGCGGATCTCCAGGAACGGGATGAAGTCCTCCTCCCTGCCCGGCTGGAGCATGACGACCGCGAGCCCCCGCCTGCCCGCGCGCCCCGCGCGCCCGGCCCGGTGGATGTAGGTCTTTGGGTCCTGGGGCGGGTCCTGGACGACCAGGTCCACCTGGGGGATGTCGAGGCCGCGGGCCGCGACGTCTGTGCAGAGGAGGACGGTTGGCGATGACGAGGTGAGGAACTGGTTGAAGTTTTTCTCCCGGGTCGATGGGTCGAGCTTCCCGTGGAGGCGGAGGAGTTTGAAGCCCGGAGGCATGATCGCTGGCAAGACCTTGAAGAAGTACTTGACTGAGTCGCATGTGTTCAAAAAGAGGATAGTCTTTTGGGGGCGAGGATCGAGCTTCTCTAGTAGTTGTCCGAGGGCGAGAAATTTGTAGGATGCTTTGGTGACAAGGTAAGTCATCTGTAAGGAAGCGGGTGTTTTCCTTTCTTCTATTATTCCGCCGTCCTTCAAGTTCTTCACCGTGACAACAATTCTCTGGGGATTCCGCAGCCCGGCCCTGATCAGCTGCGAGACAGCCTCGCTCATTGATGCGCTGAACAACCCTGTCCGTCTCTGTTTAGGCAGATATCCGAGTATCGTATTTAATTGTTCTTTGAAACCCAGATCCAGCAGCCGGTCCGCCTCGTCCAAAACCAACACCTCCAAATTCGATGTCTTAACAAGCGGAGAAGACAGCAGCTCGGCAAGACGACCGGGTGTCGCGATGAGGAGATTGGGTGATTTTCGGACGAAGTATGAGAGATCGGCACGGGGCTTTGTGGTGCCAGCTACAAGTAGCTGCGGGATCACCAGGGGCTCGCTGCTCGCTGACCTCTTGGTATCATCGTCTTCTTTAAGGATGGGCAGTAGATCGGCCGAGGGCTGGTGGAAGGGAAGGATTTGGTTGGTGAGGACGTCGTATATCTGGGTGGCTAGCTCCCTAGTTGGGCTGACGATGACCCCGGTGACGTTGTGTAGCCTTCGGGACTCGTCTGAGCGCAGGATCTTGTCGATGACAGGGATGAGGAAGGCGAGGGTCTTGCCGCTGCCGGTGACGGCCTCGACGACGACATCGGTGTTCCTCCGGAAGAGCGGGATCGTAGCTGCCTGCACAGGGGTCATGCGTGCGCCCCAGCCGTTGCTCTTTATGGCATCGAGAATCCATTCGGCGAGAGGCGGCGTCAGGCCCTCCCACGCGCGGGCATCCTTCTTCTCTTTGGCTGCTGTCTTTCCAGTCATCGTGTGTTGGCCAGTGAGCGGTCGATCGTGGTGACGGTGGATTGACAGACAGTCGATATCAGCTGCTTGTGGAGGATCGGGTGGCGCTTCCTTGGTATTATGGGGAGACCTGTCACACCTCTGGCAAAAACTTCTTCGCGAAGCCTGCTAAAGACTAACCGCAATCCGAATCTGATGAGCCTTCATTGGCGCAGACGCTTGACTTGATGTTGCCAATACCAGAAAAATAATTAAGGTTATCGCTATCTTATCTTATCAACGTCTGAGTGACCCCTAACCCAAAGACATCCAGAGTGCCCGGGCCCCCAGCGTCGGAACGTCGGGTCTGGGCCTCGGCCTGGCTTGCTTACCTAGCTTACCTAGACCCTGATTAGATCGAAGATCAGGGATCGACAGGTGGTCGAGTTGCAAGGCATCAAGCGCAGGCAGACTTGGGCTCCTAGACTAGGTACATGATTGGCAGCGATTTGGGCAAGACGTCATGAGGAGATCGTGTTCACACAACATATAAGAGCCAGTGCCAATCACGAGTCTGACGCATACTGGCTGTTGGGCTGTTGGACGCTTTAGACTACCATGCTGTTCTGCAAGCAGGCAGGCAGGCAGGCAGGCAGGTAAACCGTGTGACGTTTCTCGCAGGATCGAAGTCGAAACAGTGCTTGATCCATTGTGCTGGACGCGGGCTTCCCGGGCTAGTCGGAACGGCCTAGGTATGAAAACCAACTAGAGCTGGATACCACCCAGTGCTGAGATCGAGCCGGCGGCCGATCCAGACGGGTGTTTCGTTTCATCGAATGCTGAAGGCGTGCATAGTACATCCGCATTTTTTACCATTCAGTGAATTATGAGTAGACAAAAATAGATGTCAACCTTGTGTCACTGTTGACGCAGCAGGTGAGTTGAGCCACCTCGTTAGGCAGACCACGACTTGGCCGCCACCCAGACAATATGTGCTTGCAACTATCGACTGATTTATCAATTCGTTAAAGGAGTCGATGTTGCCGTTGCAGATGCAAAGGTTAGACAAAAAAAAGCAGCGTCGTGGTGGCGGTGGTGGTGTGGTGGTTGAAAGAAGCAATGGTCCGTCACATGCCTGTAATTCGTCCAATCTCGCTGTCTAGGTAGGTCTCGGCAGAACCCTGTTTTTTTCTTCACTGGCTCTGGGTGGTCGCGTGCACAGGCCAGGCTAGAGAGAGAGACAGAGAGGGAGACGGTCGGAACGGAGCGTGATCCTCTCCCACCTCCGTCTTCCCAAATCCTGATCGTGGGTCGACTTCAGCTCACCTCGGCGTCGGTCTTTCTCCTCCTTCGCTACCTGGTCTGCTGCTGTGTGGGCTACCCGCTCTACCAGTTCTAGAGTCCCTTGGCTTACCAACTCCAGTAATTTTGTGGACTGGCTTTTTTTCTGGCCGGTACACGAACACAGCACACACACACGACACATCGGGCCCTCGTGCAAGGCCGCCTCTCCGACGCAACCGCCTTGCTTACTGCATTTTTTTTTTGTTTTCACTTTGCCCGTTGGTTCTTCTATATCAGGAGCCCGCGCCTCCTCCGCCTCCCTCCCCTCTTCCCCCTCCCCCTTTGCCCTGTTCAGCAAACATGCGGCCGAGTCACGACGCTCAGCCGCATAAAACAATCATCTCACCCTGGATCCTATGCAAGGTGTAGCGGCCCTGCTCCACCGCCAGCACCACACCGCAGCTTCCGACGCCGCCTCGCGCGAGTCCAGACGAGGCAGACGCTCCCACAACCAACCACCCGACTCTCCTCTCCTCTTTCCTTTGTTCTGGCCCTTCGACCGCCTGCACATCTTCCGGCCTCTCTTCTCCGGCACCGTCGCCCTCGCCCTCCCCGCCCTGCCCCCCTTCCCTTCCGACATCATGTCCTTCCGCACGAAGCCCGTCATCCCGGCCACCCCGCGCGTCATCTCCCCGAGCCCCACGCCCTCCGACCGCGAGTCCTCACAGGATGCCTACTTCGGCCCCACAACCAGGTCCGCCGCGAGGAGACGGAGGCTGGCCACGCCCCAGCCCGTACAGGAGGAGAACCCGGACGAGGACACACGGGACGGCCTGCGGAGGTCACGCACAAGGAGCAGGAGCCCCCTGGGCACGGCTAGGGTGAGCGGCATGACGGCCATCAATACAGAGAAGCAGTCCTCGGCACCCACCAAACCCGAGGCGGCCCTGCCAAACGGCACAACAGCCAACGGCAAGGCCGCCGGCCAGCACGACCCCAGCAACAAGCACCTGTCCCCAAGCTCCGCCCAGTCGTCGACCGGCGGCGGCTGGAGCTGGCGCGACTTCAGCCGCAGCCCGAGCCCCCTGGGCCTGATCCCCATCCACCGGCACTGGCGGACCTTCGTGCACAAGCACGAGGTGCCCCGCAAGCTGCTGCACCTGTCCATCGGCTTCCTGGTGCTGTGGCTGTACGCCTCCGGCACCCAGACCACGGCCGTGACGCCCTGGCTCGCCGGCTTCCTGGTGCCCATCGCGACCACCGACTACGTGCGCCACGTCATACCGGCCTTCAACCGCCTCTACACGCGCGTCCTGGGCGCCTTCATGCGCGAGAGCGAGGTCGACGGCTGGAACGGCGTCGTCTTCTACCTGCTGGGCGCCCTGCTCGCCCTGGGCGGGTTCCCCAAGGACGTCGGCGTCATGGCCGTCCTGCTGCTCAGCTGGTGCGACACCGCCGCCAGCACTTTTGGCCGCCTCTACGGCCGCTACACCCCGCGCATCCGCCGCGGCAAGTCCCTCGCCGGCTCCACCGCCGCCTTCCTCGTAGGCGTCGTCACCGCCTGGGGCTTCTGGGGCTGGCTCGCCCCGACCATCGGGCCCATGCCCGGCGACGATGGCTTCATGTTCAAGGGGACCCTGGGCCTGCCGCGCGCCGCCGCGGCTGCTGTGGGCCTGGGCGAGGTCACCGTCTCCGGCGGCGTGGCCCTCGGACTGATGAGCCTCTGGTCTGGCTTCGCGGCCGCGGCTAGCGAGGTCGTCGACGTCTTCGGGTGGGATGACAACCTCACCATCCCCGTTCTGAGTGGGCTTGGCATTTGGGGGTTCCTGAAGGTCTTTGGGTAGGCCCCAGGGCACGACTGGACTCTCGTGATATTCAGAAGCAGCAGAAGAACGATTTTCGAATTCTTCTTTTACAAGACGCCGTTTTATGCGTACACATTTTATATGGCAAGAGCCATCTGCTGTTCTCGGGGTGAATTATTGCCGGGTACGGTGTTTGGGCGTCTGCGGTGGTTCTGGATGGAAGGCTGTTGTTACTCTCCCACACGTACCCCGAAGCATAAAAAGCAGAGCATGAGTATTTAGATCGGGGGTTTTTGGGTGGCTGGCTGTGAAAGAGTCTCCACAGATATGTGAGGTGATTCCCCCTTGGGCACTCATGATATATATATATATAGAACACTCCAACACCAATCGTCAATCTCTACGATATCTAAATCTTTAAATTGGATAGATGCCTCCTATAATAAGACGTGATTTGGGCTGGGGGAGGGCGGGTTCGCCCTTCAGTGCAGGTCATCAGTGAAGTCAGACTCATCGTAGCCAAGCAGCCCAACCCCCCTCTCTTCCACCCAGCAATGGCCATCGCATTCTGCGAGGCATAGAGAGACTGATTTCGAAGCATGGAATTGAGAAGAGAGGTATCGTAATGTTATCTCTACTTACCCATCTTTCTCATCCACTCTCGATCAGGGAGGGAAAGACGCTATGCCTCAAGCGATGAGCCGTCTGCCCTCAGGACAATAAACGGCTCGCATCCCTCTGCCGCTCGGTCATTATGCAAGACCTATCGTCCCTGGACCGGGTATCGTTCCTCAGAAAGGTCTTGAGGAACTCGATAGACTATGCTCACTTCAAGTCTCCCCTTGACAGAGACTCATGGCGTCTGTTCGGGGGCTCGCGAGGTGTCCCTATACTCTCTGAGCGTGACAAGTCGAGCTATAAGCTTCGTGTTTCTCATTATCTCTGCCCTAGCCTACTCCTTGCCCTTGTTGACATAAAACGCCACCCTTTTCCAGTTAGTCCGTGGCGGTGCGATCCCACTTGAGATTGTCAATAATTTCGTCACGGGTCGCGTAACTTGATCTCACTGAGGGAGGAATGAGATCAGTCAACGCCACACCTCTGGCCCATGCAGCTAATCACTTGATCTACTGCTACCGGGTGGTGCTGTGCTTGGCCAGCTTTCTGCGTACTCGCCACGTGCTAGACGATTGCGAGACTGGCCGATGATGTCCGCTGACTATATCTTGCTGTCACATTCAACCCGGACAATAGCATGAATTCCAGTCTAAATATCTCTCGTTTCTTACTTGAAGCTCAGTTGCGAGAACGAGTGCGTCTGCGGCCACGGCACGGGATACCGGAAAGGTGAATGAACCAGACCAGGTCAGAGATGGTGAGATCTCCACGGAGTGGAGACACAAATTGAGCACGACAAGGAAACTCCGTGGGTAATAAACAAGAGCGCAGAGAACACGTAGAGAGCCTCAACAATGTGGAAGCCCGCGTGCTGCCTGGCTGCCCACATGCCCAGATCAACTTTCCTCAAGGCGTCGACGGAGAAGTGACTGCTCACAAAAGGGACGACTTCGTCCACAAGTGAGCCGGGAAGTACAAAATACCCCAGCGCAAAGTATTGGACAGAACATTCTCACGCTCCCTTCATCTTGAAAAGAATCCACGGGCTCTATCATCGTATGCCGTGGGAGTCGTTTCGTCTTGTGCTGCGTACGTCATGACCGCTGTCTAGCCTTACCCCGTTCAAGACAAGACGACGAAACCTGGCCTTCTTATGTGGTTGGTGAGATGGAAATACCACCAGCGTGTCCGGGGACAGCAAATTGGGCAGCACTGGGTCACTCGACCTGAAAAGCTCATCACACACGACATCCTCCAGCCAGCCTCGTGAGAGGGGACGGGATGGGATGGGATGGGATGGGATGGGATGGGAGACGCCCAGCTCGCACACGAACAACGTCGTGTGTCGAGGCATAGTCATCAGACCTAGGAGCAGTCTGACTATCCTCCCCGCCGAGAAGGCGAGAGGTAATAAGGGGGGGGGGGAGGCGCCGGTTGCAGGTGACTCCAGACCGACGATGATCTGAGAGGAATCAGCCTGGTGTAACAACTCGACCCCATCGCCACACACACACTATACAATTGGACGCCTCCCCATCTCACGTCACAACATCCAAAGACCAAAGAGACAACCCCCTCCCAAAAGGCCCGGATATAAGACTCCGGTTTCTCATCCCTCTCAATACACACACGCACACCGGCTCGCACCGCGCAGTGTGTACCACAACACGAACGCACTCAAGGGCTCACAAGAATCGCAAGAGGAATCATGTCGGGTGCGGAGGGTTCTGGCGTGTTTCTGTGAAAGGATCGCACCGCAGGGGTAAACCAAACCCCCTCCTTTCCCCGGCCCCTCAATCCCTCATCCCATGGGTTGCGCCGACCGGAAAATGCCGAAGCTTTTTTTTCTCTGGTCGTGTCGAGGGGTCGTAGACTGGCTAGCTGGTAGGTTGCTTGGGGTGGGTGTGGTTACTCTGGGCCGATTAAGTCTTGCACAAGATTGATTGTGTAAGTGTGTGTTTGTGACTCGGTGTGAGAGGGGGGAAGGAGAGTGCAGGACCTCTGATGCTGGCGGTCAGGTATATTATGGTAGGTGATACAGTGCCGGTGATGTCGATGGTGAGGTTGAGTCTGTGTGTGTGCCACCGCTCCCGATGCCCCTCCCGGATGGACGGCAGTACAGCAAGGTTCCTCGTCCTGGAAAGCAGTGACGATAGATTGAAGAGGAATTGGGCGAGAGATTTGCTGGGCTAGCTATCGAGCACGATGCAAAGGACATGGCAAAACGCGGCCCATCGACCTGGCGCGTGCATGTCTGTGTTTCTGCACCTCAACTCTGTCGGGCGGTCCGTCTGCCATACCCAACACGCCGGAAGGGTGAAAAGGGATTGGGAGGTGGGCTGAAGTAACTGTCGGTATCCGGGGACACGGCTTCAGGGTAGGCACATACGATGAGACTGCGTCTGATTCGCGGGGATGCACGACCGTTGGTTTCGTTTTGTTGCGTTGAATCTCGTCTTCGTTGTTCTCCTTGGTGCGCGCAGCCCGGCGGAGGCCCCTAATGTAGAACCAGAACAACCGCTGCTTGGCCCCCAATCGCTGGTTCCGTGGTTCCGCTCTCATCACGATCCTGGTGTTTTAATATGAGCACTCCAATCTCAGAGGCCCCTCAGAGGCGGTGTGGCAGGAAGCTGTAGGCCCGGCCGACTGTCTGTGCGATGTGCTGCTTTTTCTTTTCTCTTGCTTTCTTTTTCCCCCCTCGTCTCCGCTCCACTGGAAGGGCCACGAGGTTTGGCCGGCCGGATGGCCGGTTGATTGGACGAATCGACGGCCGGGCCGTTGATCGAGAGGATCTAGGTCGTAGGTACCTGCCTGCCAGCCTGCCCACATTCATACACTTTAGATTGCCCCATCGATCGGGCGATTTTAGTGACTGTGACCAAGTGAAGGTGACACGGATACCTGGGCCAGAGTGTGTTCGTCATGTTACATGGTTGATCTGTGAGAGAAGGGTGCAAGAACAAAAAGATAAAATAAATTAAAAGGAAAGGCAGGCAGAGGGCACCGTGATATCCGTTTCCTTGGATGGCTGCAAGGGCCGGGCGTTCCTCATCTCTTTTCGCAACGGCCCAAAGAAGCAGGCAGGTCAAAGCCTCGGGCCCTGCACCTCTCAGTGGTCGGATTTCACCACCTCAGAAATTCTGGCTGCTGCTGCTGCCGGCTGGCCGAGCATGCAACCTGTCATGTCGGACGCATCTTGTTCATCTGTGGGACAATGTAGGACCGCTGTATGGGAAGGGGTGGCAGGGGTAAAGGAGATGTAAAGACGGCCCTATCACAAGTCCCTGCGTGCTTCCAACGCCTCGCGCCGACTGCCCATCAATCTATTCGCGGTCTCGCCCACGTTGTGCGGCGCCCCCTCTCCCTCGAGTTACTCCAACGGGATGTCTTGAAACAGCACAGACAGAGAAATACAGAAGGTCGAGGAAGTTCTCCCTCATCGTGGCGGTGATGCCATGATGACCAGAGCACGTGTGTGGAAACTTGCAGGGCCCAGGGATAGAGGGATGGACGGACATCACAGACCAGAGATTACATCCCCGTCTGAATGTCTAGGTCGGAGGGGAGGGTGGGATTGGGATCGCGCTGGGAGGAGCCCAAACAACCAGCGCCAACCTAGGGCTGTGTCTCCTAGGCGGGCTAGGAGGCTCAATGGGCCCTGTCCTGGGCCAGCCACAGGTGGGCATAAGCTGGATTGGTCCGTCCGCAACTTTGGCTCTGTCCTGTTTCGCACACACACTCTCTCTCTCTTCTCGGTCATACTCGCACTCGCTCGCCTACACAATTCTCCGGCCGTCCTCGTCTGGAGTTGGATATGGTTAAGCACAGACGATGGGACGCCCGATCTGTTGTTGATCCATGATCCCAACCGCCAGCTCTCCGGGATGAGGCTTAGGTGAGACGCACGGGAAGGGGCTATTGCTCTGGCCTCGCATGCGCGTCAGGTCACAGGGTTTGGCCTATTGTCTGACATTTTTCCTTTTGGCGTTGTTTTCTAGTCGCTGTCGACGTTGAATCGTTGATGTCCGTCGAGTTTTACCCCTCCTCGCCCCGCGTCGCCGCGCTGCCAAGGCCTGTCTGCCTATCTGGCTGGCTGTCTGCCTTGTCTGGCGGGTTTATTCGGGCGGACAGGCGGACGAACGCGGAAAATGGTTGGAGGTAGCACGATGAGGACCCGCAGCAGCGGCAACGTGGGATTCGCGAGCGGTGGTATGCTCTCTTGTTCGGTCCATTGGATGTTGGTGTCTGGCACATGACGAGCCCTCGACGTTGATGCGCAAAAAGTTGGGGTTGGACAGACGCAATTCGCGAGAGCCCCCCCTCGACACTAGCAGCCCGCGTTATCTGAGTGGACTGTTGATGGGCATTGGATCCGGGGTGGTCCTGTAAGCACTCTCACTGTTGCGAGTGTGTGGGTGTGTGGGTGATAGAGAACGTGGGCCGGCGAGGATTGATTTTGTGGCGGCAATAGTGACAGCTACACCGTATCACGGGATTTCCCTGTCTGGTTGCGAGATGGGCGAGCTCGTTCTGTCCAACCCGGCATGTCTTCCCCGGGCTCTCTTTGACCTGACAAGACGACAGGAACGGCAATTGGTTAGAGATCGATCTCATGAGATGCATCGTTAATGAGGAGTTATTTCAACAGGCCGCCCATGCAGTGCAGATGGGAGGTGGTGCATGCTGGCCGTTGAGACCAAGAGGCATCGAACAAAAAAAAAAAAAAAAAACCTTCGAAAAATCGAAGGCTGCCGCTGCTCTTAATATCCGTGGGCCCGTTCTCCTGCGGCATGCATACGTGATTTGATGAGCATCGTGGGATCCTCTCGACCTGCAGGTGCAGATGACTTGCCGGGCCAGATGGGCTAGGTCGTAAGCGGCTGGTGGGCTTGCACGCACCGTATTATCTAGGCACGGTGATCCATGTGGCTGCAGTAATCAGATAGTCTGGGCCGGAGTGGACTCTGCCGATCTGGGAGATGTCACCTACGCCGTCTCTTCTGCAGCGATGGGGGGATTCTGGAAGGCAAATCGTCCGTGTGTGTGTGTGTGTATGCCGACGTACACCCTTGGTAATCCAGAGGACCGGGTCAGGTTTGCTGCATGATGACCTCGGAAGATGTGGAAGACGTGGGAGATGTGGGAGAACGGGACAACCTTGGAAGAGCAGATACGCGATTCCACTCTTCCAGGAACGGCAGTGACGGACTGGTGAGCCTTTCTTTAGAGCCTTAAGAGTCACTACGTGGGGACGCAATGTGCAATGGCGCAAGCATCGAGCTTTGGAGTATCTGCAGGTACTCGATCGTGCCCAGGACTTCAAAGAGCTGGCCAGCCAGGGCCTGGGTCTAGGCCAGGGTCAGGACACTGGGCGAGAGAAGACGAAGTCGGAGTCAGCTCATATGCAAGCCCCCAGCGAGGGTAGAGCCGACCTGGAAAGTGCTCTCATCTGACACCTGACCCCGGGAATGAGGAAGTGGCGGTAGGCAGAGTTGGGCAGGTACAGTAGGTACAAAGAATGATGTCTCCCCAGCGCACATTCTACCGTGGAATGCTACCCACTTGGTACATATGGACGGGAGATGCAGGTCGTCATCTGTATCGTATCTCAGTTGCGCTACGTGTTGCTACATAATTAATATTAGAATACCTACACGGCACGCATTTCGATTTCCGGTGGCACGCTGTCTATAGCTGCCGCCGTGATTGGTCCGGCGCCATTGATGATCTATTCCAAATGGGCTGCCTTGGAGAAGGAAAAAAAACCGTTGGCAGGTGCAAGCTCGCAGGCAGCATGATGATGGTCGAGACAGCGACAAGGAAATCCGAAGGAAAAAAGCAAAGTAGGGGCGACCCTGGAGTTGAGCCACAGCACGAAAGACGACCCCACGTCGATTGGCATTTCTGGGCCAATCAGGCCATTGCCCTCTGGACATTTTCCTAATTCAAACGAATTTCCGCACGTTTTGGGGCCTGACGCAGACTCCCACAGCGCCTACTGCATGCCACAGAGTGCGGTGCTCCTAGCGCCAACAGGCATTATTACTCGCTGGAAATGATGGGGCCTCGAGACAAATTCTTGCCCTTTTCAGAGGGCTCAGTGGCTGCTGCCTCAAAGCGTTAAGCGTCAACCGTCAATTGGCAAGCCCAAGGCGTTCGTGTACCTTCCCCCAGGTTATTACTGTTTGGTGGCCCGAGTCCAGCTCCCATTGGAATACCAAAAGTGACAACACACAACCTACACACACACACACACACACAGAGATACGCACACCTTGGTCCCAGCCAAAAGGCCCAGAGGCCCAAAAGAGGCCCAATTCATCATCGCTCACTCGCCGACAGCAAAGCACGCACACGCACACACGCACACACACACACACACACTCGCGCGCATTATGCACTTCTGCCTGACCTGGCCTCTGACCGCATCCGCACTTTGGCCTCTCTCGTCATGATCGTTGTCAAATGTCACTGTCCACTGCCAACGCCCAATTACCAATTCCCCGGCTCGCTCTTCTTGGCCATTTTTGTACAAGTCACGATTCAACGGTTGCATGCACAGTGTCAGAGCCCAGCTCTGTGGTCCATGACATCCATCTTCATTCTTTTCTTTTGTCTGTTTTTTTTTCCTTTTTTCCCTGACGCGTCTGTCTTCTTTACATTGCATCCAATCCGCCCAGGACCAAAAGAGGCCCACCCACCCGTGGAACTCATGCACCTCTGCATGTCATGGAAAATACCCCTGACAGGTTACGAAATATCTGAAATCGCAACCAAGCACCCAAAAGCCAGGACGCCAGAAGCTTACAACTCGGGGAACGCTGCCATGTCCTCTCGCACGCATACGCTCCGCCTCGGGGCCATTGGGCGGCGGCCCCCCCCCCTTTCCCAATTCCCCGTCCGTCCACCCAGCCCCAGCCGGCCTGAGTACCGGTACTTCGGCTCGGTGCTCTAAGCTCTGGTAAGAACAGCAGCAACAAGGCTCGATGGCTGGCCCCAGGAAAGCGGCGGATGTAACTCTGCGCTTCAGATCGGATTTTTTTTTTACGACTGGCCAAACCCAACCCAGTCCTTGTGGACTGCACTCGGCTGCCCAAGGAATGCCCATGGACTGCCCACAGCGACTTGCTGCCATTCCCCCTGTCTTCTTATGTATGCCCACTATGCATACAGTATACGCACCTATTACCAGACGATCCAAACGGCAAGGCTTTGTCCGTGTGTCGTCGTCTAACCGCCCCTTGTCCTTGGGACTCCAAGCTACCTGCCATTACATCCGCTACTTACCTGCCTGGCCCGATTGCATGTCGACTTTCCATGTTTTTCTTAGCCAAGTCCACCTTACATCCCCAAGATAGCCCTCGCTAGCCGGCTCTCGCTTCCCTGCCCTCCTCGCATGCCATGCCTGTGCTTCATCTGTCTCCATGCTACCGTACCTACTACTGTACCTCCAGCCGGAGCAGCCAGAGCCTACCTGTCACACACTCGTACAGTTGCTCACACACACGCACACACACACACCTCTCTCTCTAATTCGTTTCCACCCTGGTCCGTTCGGCCATACATGACTATTTCTCTCTCTCTCTCTCTCTCCTTACACTTCTCACCTTCCAGCTCCCGGCCCTGCCCAGGCCAGCTCCCTGGTCCGGCCTTGTACATCCAACTTGCCCGCCGCCCCTCCGATATGTCCACACCCTCCCTCCCCTCTATCCACCTCACTGTGCCTTTCAAACGCTGCACGGGTCCTGCCTCTAAGAGCTCCGGATCTGGCTCCGTCTTTTGCCATTTTGCCCCCATGTTACTCCATCCCCTTACGTCCTGCTCACCTCACCGTGGGCCATAGTACGTCGTGCTAGGACCAAAGTCGATCCTTTCTCCCGCGGCCATGCCATGCCATGCCATGCCAGGCCCGGCACTGCCCTGCCTTGCCCTGCCCCCTCCACCACAGCTGCCCGGCCACATCCCACATCCCACCAATACGACGCCCGTGATATTTGCCTCTCTCGGCACATGCACACGGTGCTCCCATATCTCCCATCCTCCGAGCAATTCACAAGGGCCACCAGCCTGCAGACCAATCCGAAGCCTTCCCTCCTTGTCAACATGCTCCAGGGATCAACCCCAACGGCCATGGCCCCCCTCGTTCCCGTTGGTTCTCACCCTGCGCGGGCGGGAGTGCGGGTAGGAAGCCATCAAACACCGAGGCAGGGATACTGTCCGTCGTCGTCCCCATCGTCATGCTATCCCGTCTGCCACCGAGCGGGGTGTCCCGTCCACGCTCGACGAATAGAGTTAACATGTCTTATCCCTCTGGATCACGGGACTCTGGGGCCTTCTGGCTGACAGGGGGATGCCGTCGAAAAGGTATAAAAAGGCCCTTCTTGTTCGAGGAAGAGCTGTGTCTTCTTCTTCTGTTTTCTTCCTCCTTCAGTTCTTTCAAACACCATCGTCAGAAAAGCCAACAGAACAAGTCCTGCCCTCCAAGGAAGCCCAGACCTTCCTCAACATCTTACACCAACACCAAGTCCCTCCATCACAGCACACAAGCACCTCTTCAGAGGCCCACCTCCTCCCACAAGCATCATCATCCTCTGCACACAAGAGAGAATTCCCTCCACCGCACATCCTACTTCTTGACCCCCCCACCAGCAGGCCGTCACACCTTCCAGCCTGACCACACACCCACCCGCACTCCCACACTTCTGCCCACCACAAAGCAGCCAGTCAGCCAGCCACCATGTCGTCCTACTCGCCAACCCAGTACTACTCTGGCACCATGCCCATGCCGGTCCCCTCCAAGGGCCATTACCAGGGCTACTATCATCACCACCCGGACAGCACCTACTCAGTCTCCCCTCCCGAGGCTGACCCCTCTGTGAGCTCCGGATCCGGCGTGCCGTCATACAGCACCCCGGGCTACTCGGCCACCACCAGCTACGCCGGCAGCACCCACGGCGAGTACGACTCGGAGCGCTCTGCAAGCGGCGTTGATTTCAACGAGTACATGCACGAGCACCTCGCCCAGTCATTTGACCCCCTTGGATTGGACAAGGCCATGGCCACGCAGGCACAGACGTGAGTTCCTGTTTTCCCCACTTGTTTTTTCTATTTCTGCAATTTTGGTGCAAACCAATGCTGCGGACACGGGTCCGTGGTGGAGCGGGAGACAGAGCACCAGGGTTCAAAGAATCGCGAGAGCGCAATTTCTCGGGCGGTCAGATTTGCTACCCCCGGAAAAGTCTCCTTCTGCGCAGGCGCAGCGGCCCGGCGCGCGACCGTAATCCAAAAAAAAAAATTGGCAAATGCTGACGTTCCCGCAGTTCCGGTCGCCTCAACGACAAACACCGCCAGCTGCTGGACCTGCAGAAGCAGGCGCAGGCGCGGCTCGCCAGATCGCGGGCACGATTCGCTGAGGGTATGGACGATGCTCGTGAGGTGCGCCAGAACCTCGAGTGGACACAGAAGAAGGTTTCGTGAGTTTTAGCCCCTCCGGAGGGAGAGCCGAGCGATAAGCGGCCAGAATTATTCCTGGCCGCTTTCGGCTGTCTCGGTGTTTGTGATCTTATGGTCTGGAGCAGCACATGCTGATCTCATGTGTCTCGCAGGTCACTCAAGACGAAGGCGTCAAAAAAGCACTCCAAGGAGTACAGCAAGGCGCGCGCAAGGCACCCATCTCCCGAGTACTAGATTTACAATGCCACCCAACTCAATTTCTCGCTCCGTCCCTGAGATTGCATTTTGTGCCATTCTAGGAACGAGCGAGGTGATTGAGCGAGCGGGCGGGCCATGGTGCTTTGGGCGAGGGGCGTCAGATTCATTTCATTTCCTTTTCCTTTTCCCTGAGCTGCGGTGAGGCTCAGGAAGAAAAGAAGAAAAAGTACACTGGAGAAAAAAAAACCAAAAACTCGCGCTCTATGACGACTCGAGCGATCATTCGTCCAATCCGTTCGCTCGTCCGTTTGGCAAGGGACCAGGGGGAAAAGCAAAACAAAAAAGTTACCGGGGTTGCTGTGTGTTGTGGAATGAGGCGAGTATGAGAACTCACCTTACCCACGAATCTTAGCACCAAAACCCCAGAAACGCCGGAACAAGAAACCCCTGTCCGATCGCTTCTCCCACGTGGATTTGCAAAACACGACCGACGGGGGTTGTTGGGAAATATCACACACGCGCGCAGATACGAATCTTTACGAATGGAAAATGAGGAGCCACAGCAATACCAGCAAATTGCACTCACAACCAAAAAAGGCGGGCACGGACGAGATCTGGATCTGGATCTGGATCTGGATCTACATCACACAACAGGCGACGGCGACAGCGCAGAAGTGATGGTGGTGGTGGTGGTGGTGGTGAGCAAGCCCTGTAGGGCTGCATATCACACGCGCGCAGCCCAATCCCTACGCACATCTCTTGGCACACGCCCCCCTCCCCCACCCCCAGGCCCTCCGCTTGCAGCAGGAATGGCCAGGGGTCTTGTGGCTCGAATGGGAGGGTGGGGAGATGCAGAGCGAGGCAAGCGAGGTGACGTTGGGCGGCAAGGCGCACGTGGGCCCGGGTTGCGTTTGCGCGACGCGGCATCAGCCCAGCTGTCTGGATCGGGGAATTTTCTTCCCTTGCGTTTTTTGAGTGTGTGCCACCGTTTACTTTTCACGATCATGATGACTACATTGGGCGGCGTTCACTGGAGTTGGGAGCGAGCAGAGCATTTCTGGTGGTATCCACTGCTCTTCCCCGGTCTTTTCCAGCTTATGTTGCTGGTGTCAAAACGTGGCGAGACGAGGTGACGTTGGAAGCGGGAGTGCCCGCCCGACCGACCCGGCGCTCTGTTCACCAGGGCCATGATTGGACGAGCGCGCTGCTGCCAGCTGCCCCATGGGGTACGGGGACAGGGGAAAACGGGGGCCGCAGGTACAGGTACATTCCTGCGGGACAGATCGGGCTGAAAATTTCATGTCGTGCGCCCATCTGCAGGAACGAGAGAGACAGAGTGTGCAGGGGAGGGGGGTGGTGGAGGCTGCAGGAATCTCCTCGTCTGTCTCTGGCTGGGGCCCGGCGGCAAATCAGGCGCAGTGGTTCGCGAGGGAAGTGAGAGGGAAGAAAGGGACCACCCGTCCCACCATTACGACATGCTAGGTCACCCCCCTTTCACGCCCCTCCCTTGCACACACACGCGTGTGCCCACGCACCATCCTGGTCCCAAAGGGCCGAGCCGAGACAGGGTGGCAGGGAGCCGGGGGACAGGTCGGATCGAGGGGGAGGGGTGTGCGTGAGCGGTGGGCGTGAGCGGTGGGCGTGAGCGGTGGGCAGATGGACAGGGACGGGGCGGGACAGGGATTGTGCGCTGAGGTGGGAGGGCTGGCTGGATGGATGGCCAGATCAGGATGCTGTAGGCGTTCTGGTTCCTGGGGTCGGTCGGTCACCTTCTCACGCGCACACACTTGTCCCCTTCGGGGCTGTAGAGTACTGCTACTTTAGGAAGGGGGGTTTTCCCGGTGAGCCACACGCGAACCCCCTCCCTCCGCCGGTACGGGCGCTTGATGGTAAGTCACTGTACCTGCTGTGGTCGTCGAATGTACCTGGGAAGGGCGAGGGAGGGAAAACAGAGGGAGAGGCTGGCAGGCTGGCTGTCAGGGGAGGACAAGGTTTTGGCAAAAACCCCCGGCACGAGGGGAGGAGGGGGAGGGAACCATGGGGATTTGTACTGCTCTCATTGGGTCTAGTATTGTGTTTTTTCCCCGAAAGGGGTGGGCGTTACAGGGGGGTTGTGATGGGTGGACTCATGTTTTATTTTTCCCGATTGTTTCCTTGTTCATAATTCGTAGGCAAAATACCAGAAAAGGCACGATATTGACTGTTACCAGGGAGGGGGCACGAGAAGGGGAGGGGAGGGGATCTCACGAACCCCCCATCACCTCTTCTCTCCCTTCCCTACCTCCCTCCCTACCTCCTGGATCGTGAACCACGATGGCAGTGAACCGAACCCCGTGCTCCACCCTTCCCGCCTGCTGCACCGGGTGACCTGCCTTCCCACCACCCATCACGCATCCACCATGTCCCACACGTGCGGCTGACGTAGCCCCGGCTCCGCCGTACAGTGTGTTTTCTGCTGGGGTGGTGGGCGTTTGTGTAGGTCTTGGGTGGCGAGGGCACACTGTGCTGGCTTGGGCCCATGTGGGTGGGCTCTTTTTCCATTATGTGATGATGGGGCTGGTGGGCTGCTTTTCGCTGTCTTCCTTCCCCCCTCCCCCCTCCTCCTCCCCGCTAGCCGATACATCAGTGTGGCTTTCCCCTGTTCATATGTCACGTGACATATATCTTCCCTCTCTCTGTCTCCGCTCTCTTGTCGTTCATGAGCACGCAGGTCTGCTATGTCCACTTGGACATGGCATGGGTATTCCTTTCTTCCTTGTCAGGAAAGCTCCTGACTGTGGGCAGGGATATGAGGGAAGGCCGGTGGTGTTCATGTGCGTTGTTCTTTTTTGTGGGCGTTGTGGGTTAGGGAAAGACGAGACCATGTCCTGGGATGATGATGATCGAAAAGATTGTTGACTGGACAGGATCTCGGTCGCCAGGGAATCGTGTAATTCCTGTCATGTCTATTCCTCTTTTTGCCGCCTCACCAACCATTATCTCCAGTACCCATTCTCTGCCAACCTGAACACAGCATGGACCTTTGGCCAGCCACTCTTTGTTCAAACAATGCATGCTGCACTTTTGTCCATTTACCCTGAGCCAATAAATGTGGTCGAGTCGCAAGTCGATGACGACGATGCTGACGGCGTCCTCTGAGACCGTTCGTTGGTAACTGGCGTGAAACCTACTCGCCCCATATGACGGTATCAAAACCCTATCACGACACCGTCGCTTGGGCAGCAGCCTGCTCGACGACCACCGCCCCAAGGGAACCACCACCACTGCTGCTCGCATCTCCTTCTTCCTTGCCGCGAGAGGCAGCCGGCCCCCTCGCTGCCGATGGCCACGTGCCCAAGGCCCCGAGCCCGCGCTGAGTCTCCAGCCGCTCCCACGGGTTCTCAATCATCCTGCCCACGAGCCGCGGATCCCATTCGCCCTCCCACCACGGTGCCTGCCCTGGCCTGCCGCCGGCCCTTCGCGCGGCGTTGTGTGCGCCGTGGTGGGTTTGCTGCTGCTGCTGAGGCGGCCTCGGGGGAAGCGAGTGGTGATTGTGCTGTGGGCCCGACGAGGGTGGCGCGTCGCTGACGGTGAGGGCGCTTAGTGGTGCTTCGGCGCCAGCGTCTCCCCCCTCCCCCTCGCCAGCAGCAGTCCCCGCGCCGACGTCTACCTCGTCGTCGTCCAGGTCGATCTCCTCGGGGTTGCCTCCTCCATCATCATCGCCGTCACCGGCGCCGGACAACACAGGCTGCGGCAGGTTCAGCGGCCGGCGCTTGCCGAGGGGCGCGTTGTTGGCGCCGGTCTGGGAGGGCGGCGTGAGCTTGCGCTTCCTGGCTATGCGCTGCATGCCGAAGCCGGTGAAGCCCATTGCTTCTGCCATGGCTGCCGAGTCTGGGTCATCGTCGGATGCGATGTCGGCCATGGTGGTGGTAGGAAGGGGTGTTGTGGTTGTGTGTTTCTGGGATGGAAGGGCGTGAGTGAGTGAGAGAGTGAGTGAGATGTTTGGTTCTTGATTTTGATGATTGTGTTGGCTTTTGAGACGAAATAGATGTTTGGCCCAATTAGGGGCCACTGGCCTGGGATAGAGGGAGGAACGAGTTGGTTGCTGCGTGTCGTGGAACGATGAGCAAGGTCAAGGGATGAGAAGTGACCAAGGGCACAGTTGATTTGAGCACGGGTCGCGATGGAGGCTGAAAGTGGAGGCAGTTTGCAATGTCGATGGGTGGGAAGAGGTGTGTAAAATTCCATGCCCAGCCCTATCAGAGGTCAGAGGGGATTTAGGCTAGCTCGCAGGACCCTTGCTGGGGCCGGAGCTCCCCTGCTGGGGAGATGTGGAGTCCAGCATTGGAGCTCCAGCTTCAGTCCAGGGGACAGTGTCCCACGGTACCTGGGTAGGTAGGCTTATCTTAGTGCACCAAGTTGTGGCTGCCTTACACGGCAGCGGGATGAACTCGATAAACCAGGCCCAGAAAACTTGTTTTAAGAGGACAGTCCAAGATTTACTGAATGGTGGAGTAGACCAATAGTCAATGTCCAGGTTGGAGTTAGAAGCTACCTGGATGTGTAGGTACAAACCTCTGACATCATGGCTGAAACATCCTGGCGAACCCTGAACGTCTCAGACGCAGGGGCTCTAGGCCCGACCTGGAGACGTCCATGTTGCACTTCAGCCTCTCTGTCTTGACAACGACTCACCTAATACACCTAATAGACCGGAGGATACACATCTGCGGCCATTGCTGTCAGTGCCCTTTACTCGAAAATACTTTGCTCTGAACTCAGTACAGTCTCACTTCATCTGAAGACCGACAGTACAGTTGAAGATCATCAACTTCAGGACTGCCACCACACATCTACCATTTATCAGTCTCAAGCTTTGAGCCCCTCCCAGGAGCTTATATCAACTTGTGCAGCTCATAATCTGTTTATATCATCATCATCATACCGGGCCAGGCTAAGAGAGACCACTAAGGGCCAACAAGAAGCAGCCAAGCCAACATGTCAACCACAAATGACGCCCCAAAGTCCATCACCCTGCGCATCCCATCCAAATATGCTTCCTCATCTTCATCATCATCCTCCTCCTTCTCATCCCCACCCTTAGAATGGCTCCACCGCACATGGACAGTAACCCACTCCACCCTCGCGATGTGGCGCACAGCCCGCAACGTCCGCATAACCTACACCCCGCTCCCGCCGCACTCAGGCGACGCCAGTCGGGCCCGCATCGACGACCTCGTGCAGTACGAGAAGACGTCCGGCAAGGGCGGCGTCAAGACCGTCTCGGGAATCGACACCGCCGCCGAGGGCAGCGGCACGGCGAGCTGGGACTGGCGCGGCAAGGGCCTGCTCGGGTTCGTCACGAGCCACTGGGAGGTTCTGGGATGGGGCGAGCGGGCGGGTGACGGGGAGAATGGGGAGGCCAACGAGAGGTGGGCCGTCACTTGGTTCGCGCCTACGCTTTTCACCAAGGAGGGCGTGGACTTGTATAGTGACCGCAAGGGGGGCATGAGTTCGGAGCTTGCGGCTGATATACTTGCTGCGCTCAAGGGGCTGGATGCGCCGCCGCTTGTGAAGATGGTTGAGGCGGATATGAAGGAGGTTGAGGTCCGTCTGCCTTGGTTGGAGGGGTAGTTTGATGTTATTTCTTTTTGGACGAGAGGTGTTTTTTTTTGTCTCGAGTGGCATGAAGTTGGGTTGGAACTGCGGCTGGTCATAATACCTTGTCGTCGTGTGTCTGTGGTAACGCGTGTGGGTGGTTGTGATAAGATATCCAATAGGAGTCACGGCCAGGATGTTTCGAGGCTCATGCTCTTTAACGCACTCATGAATAAGTGTATTACCGGTGGTACATGCGTGCTGTCAACACGCTGGGTATCTTGTGCTAAATGAGATATAACATCATTCCTTCGTTCAAGCCTCCCTGTCGCGGCGCCTGTGATCCTTCCCACGGTGGTAATGACCATCGTCCCTATCCATGTATCGGTGTGATCTCGAGGAACTCGCTCTTTCTCGAGATCTTTCTCTATCCCGCCTGTGGTATCTGTCTTTCTCCCGGTCTCGGCTATGCTCAGCTTCGCTGTGCCGTCGACGCTCCTCTCGATGAACGTGATCGTGTCTGCCCTCGCGCCGCTCGTCTCCGTCGTGCCTTCGCTCAGAGCGTCCTGAACGGTGCGATTCTGGATGTCGCCCACCATCACCTCTGTCTCCATCTGCATCAGCCTTCTCCCTCTTCGTCCGCTTCTCCCGCCTCCGCTCCTCCTTCCGAAGCTGCTCGAGCTCGCGCCCCCGCTCCTCAGCGTCCCGCCTCCTCTCCTTCGCAATGTCCCGCACCTTCTTGGCGCCCGACTTCATCGCTGCCAGCGGGTCATTTGCGTCCAGCCTCGCCGTCTCCCTGCCTCGCCTCTTGGGGTCGTCCCTGCCCCATACGTTCTTGGTAGGCGCCTCCATGCCCCTCTCAGCCAGCCGGTCTTCCGTCGTTGTAGCAGAAACAGGGACCAAGGCGGTGGAGGAATCTTTAGTAGCAGTGACGCGCCTGCGTTTCGCATCGGCGTACCACGGATCGTCGGCAAACTCGCCCTTGAGGGCCCCAATCGCGTGACGGTCTGCCACCTCGCGCGTCTTGCCCTCGTGCTCGCCAGCATCCCTCGGCGTGCCCCCGACCAGGTCGATATGCCCCCTACTATCCACGATATCCACGTCCTCCCTCTCCTTCCGGCCCAGCCTCTCGGCCCCATCACCCACCGCAAGCTCCCCCGCGACCCTAGCCCCTTCCTCGGCCCGCTCGCGCGCCACCCTCATCTCGAAGTCGGTGTCGTCCTCGCCGGCGCGCTTGCGCTTCCTCGCGCCCCCCAGCCAGTTCCCATCTCGGTCGCGGTCTCGGCGCGTGTATTTCTTGTCGGACGGGTCGGCTGGTGGTTCGGCGTCGGGCAGGGGCGGGGGCGGCGACTCGCCGCGCAGGATGGCCAGGCGGCGGGCGGCGTCGGCATCCTGCATGCGCTGCTCGGCGGCGTGCTCCTCTGCGGCGGCGGCGGCCTCGTCGCGCTGGACGCGGGCTATGTTGTCGGCATTGTAGACGTTCCAGGACTTCTTGCCTAGGAGGTGGCTGCGGAGGGGTGAGGGGTGTCAGTCATTTCCGCCGCTGTTCTGGTTCAGTCTGTTTTGGGGGGGGGGTGGAGCTTACAGAGGCATGGCTGCCGGTGTTGCCTAGCCGTGGCCAGCTGGTTTGGAGGGCTTTGCTCCGGATAGTTGAGAGGATGTTGTTGGTGGTCAAAAACAATCTCGATGGAAAGTATGCAAGGGTGGCAGTCGCGGAAGGTGTTAGCTGATAACGATAGAAGGGTGTGGGGAAGCATTGGGGCTAGGTAAGCTTGTTGCTTGGAGAGGACCTATACTATGTACAATCTGTCACGTACATTATTACAGTAACACCGCCACATGCTCAAAAACTCAACATGTCATTATGGAGCTCGTGTCACTTGATTGCCTTCATTCCTACTGTAAGATGGGACATTATCCCATGTGTGGTTTTCCTACAGGAGGTTGGCCCATACCTACTGAGGGGGTTATCCCCTTACTGGTCATGACATAGGATGTTACTTCACAGGAGGTTGTCCTATAGGAGGTTGTTCTGTCGGAGATTGTTTCATAGGGGGTTATTCCACAAGAGGTTCTTCCATGAGAGGTTCTTCCATACCTAGGTAGGAGGTTGTTCCATATGAGGTTGTTCCATACGAGGTTGTTACATAG
This sequence comes from Diaporthe citriasiana, assembly GCA_014872975.1. Classification (NCBI taxonomy): domain Eukaryota; kingdom Fungi; phylum Ascomycota; class Sordariomycetes; order Diaporthales; family Diaporthaceae; genus Diaporthe; species Diaporthe citriasiana. The sequence continues at coordinate 24,290 of JADAZS010000142.1, read as the reverse complement.
GTGGTCATATCACAACAGGTATCTAGGTTATCTTATAGGAGGTTGCGCAATGAGCACTGCCCAGGTGTCCACTTGATACCTGGGTACATGTTGTGGCCGCATAGATGACACCAGAGCAAAGTGAGTCAATACGTGTCTTAAATCCTTCGCTGTTCTTTTCTCATATTGCACTCTGATCACATCACTGAGTCTCAAGCTTTCTGTGACTCTCTCTCGCGGACGACTATTTCTGGTATCTATTAGATTGCTGTTGGTGGGCACCACGCTAGGCACTTAAGCTGCAGCTGTGGCTATTCTACCGCGCTCCGGACCCCAGGGACGTCATGTTGGTCCACCAACCGACGGCACCCAAAGGTGTTGGTGGGGCCAGCTAGACCCCCAGAACCCCTCGAGCTGCTGCGCCTGCGTGTTGGCCTCTTCAGCTGGACACGTTTGAAACGCCACCAGCTTCACATGCACGCATTCGTCCTTCGAACTTAAAAGACGACTCGTCCCACTCATCCTGCCGCGAGCCTCATCACTACGCTTCTTCCATCAACACATTCGTCTCTATCCTTGCCGTTCTTGCCCGTCAGCAACCTCCGGCGCAACCGTATCCACGATTCTCCCATTCGAGCACATCCACGATGAGTAGGCTTCCTCCCGGTGGTGGCCTTCCCGGCGGCCCTTCAGAGAAGGGTTATAATTCATATGGAAGAGCACCTCAACCTCGCCCGATGCGATCGTCCGGCCCTGATCCCTACGCGCAGGCGCCGCCTCGCCCGAGTTCTGGCAGACCTCCTCCGCCCGCCGGCAATCAATACCAAAGCGCACAGCGGAACAGGCTCGCCTTAAACGTCGACGACCAGAAAGGAATTCCGAACCAATACCTTGAGGGCTACCACAGAACCAACGTAGCTGCTGTGAATGGCCAGGACTGGGGCTTGGGGAGCGAGTCCGAGACCGCCTACCTCAAGCTCAACAACCGGGGACGCGAATATGTGGTCACCGTCAGGCCATTTGCCTCGGTCCCGCCCGGCTACATCTGGTTCGGCGAACCACACCGCAACACGCTGGGCGTCGCAATCAACGACAGAGTGGAAGCAGAGACGTTCAACCCTATCGAGCTGGGGCCAAAGGGCTACCTGGGCTCAGTGGATGTTTCAATCACGTTTGCTTCAATCAAGAGCATGCCCAACACTCCATTCAGGCATGAGGACCTTCAGGCCCTCTTTATCAGCAAATTCCAAGGCCAAATCCTCGCTCCCGGCCAGCAACTGATCCTCCGCGTTGTCAACGATCAGGTCCCCGTGCGGTGTATTGTGAAAGGAGTCACCTTGGTTGACCAGCCAGGCCAGGCAAGCGATATCTTAGCCCCCACCGACGAGAACCCTCTCGCGAGAGGTCTCCTTGGTGATGGTACCCAGGTCTTCTTGCAAAAAGGACCGCCTCCCACAGACAAGATGATCCAGATCAACATAACAGGTGCCCCGAGACGCGGTGCGAATGCCGTTGTGCGACCTGATTTCAACTTTTCTTCTTTGGGCATTGGCGGTCTGGATGATGAATTCACCACTATCTTCCGCCGAGCTTTTGCGTCCCGAATCTTCCCAGCTGCCGTGATTGACCAGCTCGGCCTTCTGCACGTCAAAGGAATCCTTCTCTACGGACCCCCAGGAACGGGCAAGACCTTGATTGCGCGTGAGATTGGAAAGATGCTGAATGCCAGGGACCCCAAGATTATCAACGGCCCTGAGGTCCTGAATAAGTTTGTCGGTCAGTCCGAGGAGAACATCAGGAAGCTGTTCGCAGATGCGGAAAAGGAGTACAAGGAAAAGGGCGATGAAAGCGAGCTCCACGTTATCATCTTCGACGAGCTGGATGCTGTTTGCAAACAGCGAGGCTCAGGCGCCGGCGGCGGCACGGGCGTGGGCGACAGCGTGGTGAACCAGCTTCTCAGCAAGCTGGACGGTGTGGACCAGCTAAACAACATTCTCCTCATCGGAATGACGAACAGGAAGGACATGATCGATGACGCGCTTATGCGACCTGGACGTCTCGAGGTGCAAGTCGAGATCAGCCTACCCGACGAAAAAGGTCGGCAGCAGATCCTGGGGATCCACACCAAAAAGATGAAGGATAGCAAAAGACTCGCAGCAGACGTGGATCTGGCAGAGCTCGCGGCTCTGACCAAGAATTTCTCCGGTGCTGAGATCAACGGCCTGTGCAAGAGCGCGGCATCTTTCGCATTCCAGAGGCACACAAAGGCAGACAACATGGCCAATATCTCAAGCGATGCGGCAGACCTCATCATCACCCGGCAGGATTTCATGGGCGCGCTCACCGAAGTCACGCCAGCATTCGGTGTGTCCGAGGATGAGCTCACCAAGTCGATAATCTACGGCATCATACCATTCTCGAACAGCATCCAGAGGATCATCCAGTCCTGCATGATATACATCGATGGACTCCGAAGCGAAACCACCAGGTCGCCCAACGTCTCCCTGCTGTTCCACGGTCCAAGCGGGAGCGGAAAAACCTCGCTTGCTGCACATATCGCGCAGCTGTCCCAGTTTCCCTTTATCAAGGTCATCTCCCCTGAGCTGCTGGTCGGCTACCGCAGTGAGAACGCCAAGAGTGACCAAATCCACAAATTCTTCACAGACGCGTTCAAATCGCCTTTGAGCATCCTGATCGTGGACGACATCGAAGGCCTCATCGAGTGGAACCCTGTCGGTCCGCGCATGTCGAACCTCGTCCTCCAAACCCTGAGGGCACTCCTCCGCACAGTCCCACCCAAGGTATTTAGCAAAACCCCCCCCCCTTCTGAAGCGCCCCCCCCCCGCCCAAAATGAATCCTTTCCTGGCCTTGGCTGACATGGACACGAAACAGAACCACCGCCTGCTGGTCATGGGAACCACGTCGCGGCGCAGCGTGCTGCAGCAGCTCGACTTCACGGACACAGTGTTCGACAAGGAGATCGCCGTTCCGAGCCTAGGCGGCCTCAACGAGCTCGAGATGGTGCTCCGCGAGCAGCAGACCTTCCATGACAGCTCCTCCATGGTCGAGGCCATGAATATGATAGCAGAGGCCACGCAGGGCTCAAACCAGGTCGGCGTGGGCATCAAGAACATCCTGAAGATCGCCGAGAGCGCCAAGGCACTCGATGAAGATACTAAAGCCGGCTGGTTTGCTGAGGAAATGCAGGTGTTGATGTCTAGAGGGTTCTAAGGGGGGTGTTTTCCGAATCGAGGTTAGGGTTTTGCGAGGCAGAGGTCCAGATGGGCGTCACGTAGAGCTAGAACTATTATTACAGTAACAAGGCTACATTGTGAAGCTCATGTGTCTTACCTTCACCAGTTACCCATATGCAGCTATCCCATAGGAGAATATCCTACAGGAGTACAACTTGTAGGAGGCTCCCCTTTAGGATGTTACCCCCTGGGATGTTATCCCTTAGTAGTCTCCTCTACGAGATTATTACCTAGAAGGCTATTACCTAGGAGGCTATTTCCTAGAAGGCTCTCCCTAGGATGTTATTCCCTAGCAGGTTATCCCCTAGGAGTTTAATCCCTAGGAGGGCAATCCCTGGGAGGTTATCCCCTAGGAGATTATTCCCTAGAAGGCTGTTCCTTATAAGATTTTCCTTACTAGGTTATCCCTTAGGAGACTATCCTATAGGAGGTATTCTGCTGAGAAGTAACTCTATAAGAGGTTTTCCTAAAATATGTATTTCTATAGGAGGGATCCATACAAGGAGAATTCTATAGGAAGTTAATCCTACAGGACCATGGGTAGTGAGTACTACCTAAGTGATCTAATATAGATGCTGTGGCTGTGTAGCAGATACCTGGGTAAAGTCTATGTAAATATATGGATTAGTCACGAGGCCACTTCCTCCAGGTGTGACGCTATGGCTCTTATCTACTGCTAGGTACATTTCCAAAAGATTAGCAATGACTAATCTTTTGACTGTTACACTTAATTTGCTAACAGTAATCAAGCTTGTGTCAATAGGTGTGTTGCTGGTTGCTTTCCCCGGAGACTGAAAGACCAAGACGGAGTAGTCATCAGTGAATCCGGGGACTCCAGCAAAATTAATCTGGTCATATTCTTAACATTTTTCCAAAGCGCTGTCAATATAACCCTGCCCAGGACACTAGAGCACATGTCACCCTGAGGCAAGACTAGAGGTCTGTTTGGAATATCTAAGGCTGGCCCGTGTCTCTATGTTTCTTCGTGATTATAGTTTACAAATCTGATTTCACCACGTTCAAGGGACAATCTTTGTACTTGTGAGTACTCTTTTCAGATCTAGCATTCCACTCATTCCTGGTCCTTTTGTTTCTCACGCATTTTCCTCTCACACTGCCCAGGCAATTGTCCCTGCCTGCGCTGCTCATATGGGAAGTGTTACTGGTCCGATCAGACATGGCCGAACTGCGGTTGGAAAGTAGCCAGCATGGCCGGTTCCGTCCTCTGTCTGGCCGTACTGAGGTCTCGTGGCCACCGACACATCGGCCTCCTACCCTTGGGAGTGACTCTTTTTGTAGAATTCACTCTCATAGACTGTGCAGGTGGAGGTGCGACCCTCCCGGGGTCAGTGGCAGAGTCAAAAAGAGCGTTGGAATTGGCGGCCTAGTAGTCTGTTGGCGCGCTTTTATTGTGGCATAATGATTTGGGAATCATTATCGAGTCATATCTGCGAAGGCTGTGGCGGAGCGGAGGTGCTGTCGGATCTCCAGAGGTCCATGTTGACATGTGGGCTGTGTGCCAGTAGCGTTCATTTCATTGACGAGCAAGCTGGATGGTCTGTTGACTCAAACTCTTGAAATTCGGAGATTTGAAGTCTTGAGCTTGAAACTTCCATAAAAACTTAGCTGAAGAGGGAGAATGGATGCATGAGCGTGATTTCTAAGTTGGTGTTCATCTAGCCAGGGATACAACTCTCCCCCTTGGATTATTAAGGATGGGCTGGATGCAATGTAGCTCTGGCTACGTCTTCTAGGCTCTCGCCCCCCCCCCTACCACTTCGCTATATACGGCACGCTATGTTGGGAAAACCTTAAATGAATAGTGCAGTTTATCATGACCCAAAGCCGCTTTGATGATATCAAAGAGAGAGAGAGAGGTCGAATGAAAGTGACTGTACTACTCAATACCCAAAACAGCGGCTGATACTCAGGGAGCACCGAGCGCTATTGAGCTTCTCAGGGTTTCAAATCCAGCGAAGGCAGAAATATGCCGGAAGTAGGAATCTGAGGGCAGCCTGCCTCCACTTTCCCGGACTTGATCTCGTGGGACATTCAACATCTGCAAGAATACGCTTATGCCTAGCTCTGTTCTTGGATGAGCTGTTGAGATGGGTAATGGAATACTTATTGACAGCGAGAGTTTCACACGGAGTAATTGTGGACGGTTTCAAGCCTATTGAAGTGTTTCCCGAGTGCCTCTTGTTGTCGTCTACATGTCTTCCTTGTCAGCCGGCGTCTTCACCCGCGGCTGCGCCCGCGGCTTCGTGCAATGTATCAATATCCCCCCCGTCTTGGCAACTTTAACCGGCTGTCTCATTGGGCATATATGGCGGGCTTCAACGTTCTCTTCATACAACCTCTGTTGTTACTTAATAAAACGGTCGTTACCCGGCGCAATTTTATTTTCAGAAAGCATCGAAAGACTTCAGGATGCAGTTGTCCACTTTCACTTGGATCATCACAGCCATGTTGGCTGGACACGCCCTCGCCATGCCACGCGGCGGTGGCAATGCTGGTGCCAACAACGACGACGCCAATGGCAACGGCAACTCAAATGGTAAGCTCAGCCTTGGTTCCGAAGCCTCGTAGGTTGATCGTGGGCTAACAGACAGGCAAAAAGGCTGCCGCTTCGGGTGCTAGCACCGACGGAAAGACTTGTGAGGGTGGTACCGGGAATACTATCGACACCGGAGTCTGCAAAAATGGAAAGTGTAACATTGAGACACCTCCCAACGAGCTGAGCATAGTCGCTAGCGCAGACTGCGAGTAGGAAAACCTTCTGAAAGAGAGAGCAAGGTCTTCGCTCTTGCAGTGACTATGGAACGTATGGCAACTTATCATGCTGTACGGCCCAATGCCACTTTTCGCTTTTGAGCCCGGTGCACAATGCTGTACATCAACAGGCTTGGGCCGTTACTATCACATACCCAATCAAGATCACATACAAAGCATTTCAACACAAGTCCTGCGCAATAGTGATTTCTTAGTTGCCAACGCGGCACGTATGATTGTCCGCATGAAGCTGCAGTGGGACTTGGGGTGCACGCTCCAGCAATCTTGCCGTGACCTTGATGCTCATATTACGCAGGCTGACCATTCTTCGGTCCATACTTCAAGGTGTTGGCTATTACCAGTGTGTATCCATCATTTGTCAGCGATCTAGGTTCAAGCTGAGCTGGAATTCCTTCATGGGGTATTAACAGCGCAGTGGGTACTCTCGCGTCCTCCTTTTGTCTCCTTGGCGTCGACCTCTCGGACTTAGACCTGGGTCGCGGTTTGACAGGGGTTGAACACTTGCAGGGGTGAAGTGTTGCCGGAGGATCATCTCAGGGGTGCGCTCATCTTTGGTCCAGCAGTCTGCCTGCGGGACTGCAACCCAGCATGCTTGTTATGCAGTCGGAGAAAGCTTATTTGAGCCCCATACATGAGCGGGAAATACGGTGATGTACGTGTATAGCACAGTAGCTATAGGGCTGTTGTTACCCATCAAAATTTGGTCTTTTGACGCCATTACATACAATCGATGAAATCTGAACCAAAAACTTTTCGGTACTCACATCCTTTCCTCTTGGTCATTGCCATCACGACTCAGATGCACTTCAAGTTGGGCTTCCGGAGGCGCTGCTTACCCGCTGCTAAAGCGAATGCGACGCATATGGATCCGAGAGGTAAGCAGGTATTGGTTCTTTGCCACTCCGATGATGGTAAGCTGAGGTGAGAGGTCCAGAAGTTCCAGAAGATTCTGATCCATGCTCGCGCTCGGTTCTTGGAGCCAAGGCCGTCGTGGCTATTGGAAATCGACCCAGTTTTTGTGACGTACACAGTTGTGCAATCTCGACGAAATCGCACGGTAAATGGCGGCCATCGGCCGATAGTGCATTACCAATTGCAAGAAGCGGATCGACCACGGATTTAGAAATCAGCCACAGATCCTGACCTACCCCTGAACAGCCCCGAAACATTGAGTTTACGCTATGCATTGGATGAGGAAGACTGGTCGCATGTGCTTCAAACGTGTCGTTTCAGCATAGACAAAACATCAATCACAACCTCTTGGTTCCAATTTCTTTTCTTTCTGTTCACTTTTTTGAATCTATTGCGTTGAGAATCTTTTCTTTCTCAATTCACGGCTCTCTGTATTATAGCCTTGGAATTCCGGTTTAGGGCTATGGCTAGAATCCTAAATCCGCGACTTGTGGATCAGGAAGAATGCCACCTTGGTTTGTAGTCCTTTTTTTCCTCTTCCTAACTCCACGAGTTGGCCGGCGATTCCGAAATCTAGAATACGTAGGTACTATATAATGTTCACGATGTCTCCAAATCTGGTTGAGGGCTGTCGAGATCCATCCGCTACACTACTTTCCTTACCTAATCGTAATCACAAGGCACAATGCACGGCCTCCTAAGTTTCGTCGTTCCTCTTCTCCCGGCTGTTGTTGAAGCAGCCACTACTCACTACCAAGGTGGAACGATTATTGCTTTCGATAGAGCCACCGAAGGACTCCGAGTTATCAAGGATGGCTCCATCACAGTATCTGGTGATACAATCACTGAAATTTCAGAGTCTTCTCCGTCAAATATCTCTGCCGACTCGCAAATAGTCAACATCACTGGAAAAATTGTTACCCCCGGCTTCATCGACACACATCGACACGGATGGCAGACAGCTTTCAGAACAATCGGCTCGAACACAAGCCTGGTCGAGTACTTCTCTCGATATGGCGAGTTCGCAGCAGCCGGGTCCTGGACACCAGACGATGTTTACATCTCGCAGCTGATCGGTCTGTACGAAGCCCAGGCTGCAGGGGTAACGACTACCCTTGACCATGCACACCACACCTGGTCGAATGAGACGGCAGAGGCTGGCCTGAAAGCGAGTATCGACTCTCGGGCAAGAGTGTTCTGGTGCTACACGTTCCACAACGTTACGAACTATACCACTACCGAGCAACTCGCCAACTTCAAAGACATCGCCACTAGGGCTGATTTCGCCAACACCTCTACCACTCTGGGCATTGCGTACGACTCGTTCGGGCCCGACGGCAATGTGGAAGAGATCAAGTCTATCATGTCCCTGGCCGACGAGTTCGACGTTCCCCTGGTGACCTCTCACTCCCTCCAAGGGCCATGGCAAATAACCAACTCCCCCGAGGATCTGCACAGCCTTGGCTACCTGAACGGTTCGCGGGCCGTCGTGCTCGCACACGCCTCGTTCCTGACCGCCACGGGTGCCGCCCTCCTGCGTTCCACCAACCAGTACATCTCCATCACGCCCGAGTCCGAGATGCACTACGGCCACACGCACCCCAAGAACTTCTTCATCCAGGACCAGGCATCCCTGGGAGTCGACACCCACTTCACCTTCTCCACCGACATCCTGACTCAGGCGCGCATCTGGCTGCAGCAGGCCCGATACAGGATCTACTCGGACGTGATCGAGCGCTGGATGCTCCCGGCCACCAACCCGCAGAGCGTGAACCAGGCCTTCCTCCTCGCGACGCGCAACGGCGGGCTCGCCTTGCGGAGGGAGGACCTCGGCGTGATAGAGGAGGGCGCCAAGGCCGACCTCGTCTTCTGGGACGGCGACTCGCCCGCTCTTTTGGGCTGGGCCGACCCCGTCGCCGCCGTGATCCTGCACGCGAGCGTGGGCGACATCGACACCGTCCTCGTCGGCGGGAACGTGGTCAAGAAGGGCGGCAAGCTCGTCGTGGATGGGTATGATGGCCTCAAGGCGCGGTTCCTCCAGACTGCGAGGAGCATTCAGCAGAAGTGGAAGGACACGCCTTTGCCGAATATGGAGGTCGAGGCGTCGGCTTTGTCGGGCGGCTTCCCTCTTGTCCAGGCTCAGAGGGCTGATGTCTTGCGTGGAAACGGGGACGGGTATGGCGCAGTCTTCTTGTAGGCTGCAATATAGACATGATGACGCAAAGCGAGGACTTCCTCTGCGTTAAAATTAATTTCGAGGAGATACTCTCGTCGTTACACAGTAACTCGAGCCTTGAATGGTCGTTATTGTTTTACAGCGAATAAGATCAATCAAAAGAATCAACATTTGTTGTCAGTCACTCAAAGGTTATGCCTCGAATCAACCTCTTGGGATTCGTAGATGCCTTAGCGTTCAACTGCAAGAAAGCCGTCACATAACTCCATGTATTTCCTGGAGACTCAAAGTCTCAGACAGACTTGGCCACTTGCGATCTATGAAATAGGTGTTTTACACGCTCTAGCAAGATGTTTTATCAAGAAGCTGTTGCTCAAGTGACTACGAATCATGAAGAGCAAGACCGAATGGGCGCACTGCCCGAGAAAGCCTGTTGAGCGTAGGTCGCTACGACCATATTTAATAATTAGCTGTATGGGCTGTCTGGAGTCGTCTGCAAGGGATTTGAGATCGTCAGTGAGTGGTACTGCTCCAGGCTGTTTTCCACAATTAAGGCGTGCACCAGAGACCAAGGTCATATTAAGTGCAAGGGAGCATAGCCAGAATAGCTCCATGACTCCGTGACCGGGTGACAAGAAGGACAGAACATCGCTATAACACGACTGAAGTGTCTGCTGGTGCTATGTTGTACTAATTAATGCTCCTCCACACTACTCCGACCCTAACTAGATATGGGTGCAACGGCCCCAGTGAGCAATCTGTGTGATTTTAACGATCTGGTAAATTGACAGATTTCTGTCCGACTATTTGCCATAGTCGGAGGCCAAGGCGTGTCCCTTCTGTTCGCATGGTCCTCTTAAGTTCATTTAATTCAATAGAAAAAAAAACCTTTTCCTTTCTTCGTACATAACGTCAACCCGTGACAAGTCGTCTTTCACATCAAGGCTTACCAACAACGTAATAAGTATACCCATTGTGCAGGTACAAGTTGTGGGTGCAGGGGATGAATGTGACAGGCTATTATACCAGCTTGCTAATAAGGAAAATATTTAAATGGAAGGGAATTTTGGGTCGTCTTTCAGGGGGCCATATATGTCAAGGGGCGGTTGGGTAAACCACTACCTAGGTATGACGCAAAATGGATTCCCGCCCAGCAAAGGGCATTCTCCTCCAACATTTTGTAACTACCACAAACGTCTGTTGCAAACTGTACTTGTGAATTACCTCCCTCAAGGCTAATAGATGGCTGTAACTCTTATTCAATGTTTCTTGGAGGGAACCATGACTTTTCATTACTCGTAGACCTAACGCTGCTGTGTTGGAATCTGCCATGCACGACTAGATGAGTCATGTCACGACCACACTTCCTTTCCCACATGTGTATATGCCGGAGGTTTTCCTCAACTCCTTACGCTATTTAATACCTTGCGATGTTATCTTAGAGCCATCCCTCTGCAACACAGACAAAAGCCCAGAATGGCTGACTCCGACGACCCGACGCCAACAGCATGCCCATCTTCACACGACAGGATCCTCGATGATTGTGAAGTGTTGAGAGAGAGGAAAAAAACATACAGCACCGGGTATTCGCTGGTCGTCACCGACCCAACTACTAATCCAGCGATTACAGGCTTGACTATGGGAGAGCGGACGGGATCCCGTATTTTCCTGTATCTATGGCCGTATGTGCTAGGAGAGGCAAAAAGCGGCCTTATATTTCTTAGTTCACCTGACTGTAGAGCTCCGAGGGCTGAAGAAACCCACATCTAAGGGCTATGAGAATAGCTCGTGAGTGCGATATTATGAGGACAACGAGGGGCTCAGTGTCGGTAGATCTGCATTGGATAAATCGGCGTAGAAGTCAAACTCTGGTTTCCCTTTGATGCTCCACACGGCCTAGAGAGTCCCTTGAAATTGACTCCAACGGAAATATGAAGACAGCAACAACGTACACCAAAGTCGCGAGCATCTACTGCATGAGAGACTTCATGATAGATTTCACGAGGGACTTCAGGAAAGACACGTCATATTACACATCCTCGGTGGACGGACCAGGACGGACATCTAAAGTTGAAATCATAGAATACCTAATATTAGAGTTGTGTGTAAGATGCAACCTAATAAGTCTGTACAATAAGCTCTACAAACTAGTAACAATAGCCCTAAGATTCTCTTATTCTATAGATACAGAATGGTTAGAAGGTCTATAAAAGCTACATTTCTATTAGAACTTTAGGTAAAAATATTTTTTTTACTTTCTTATTAATCATTATTTTATATCAAGTAAATTTAGGGTTAGGTTTTAACTTCTATTCTAATTGTTTATATTATATAGCTAAGTCTGTGGTACTATTTTTGTGAGTTTAATTTTCTCCATTTCCCTGCTTTTGATTGGTCCTTCTCTGCCTGCGGGGCTGGAGGGGTGAGCCAGCGGTAATTCGCGCGCTGGCGCAAGAATTCTGCTTCGCCCATCTCTAAACTATATACTTTAGGATCTGCTAAAAGAATGGGTCTTGTAGGCTTCGAAGAAGTTATCTACACAATATTCTCCAGTTGGCCTGGAAACAGTATCGACCCTCATGAAGCCTTCCGAAAAGTACCAATACTCGAACCTCGGAGAAAACCAGCTCCGGCTTCTCGGACCCGTTCATGACCTGTCATCACACGATTTGAAGTTTACAGTTTGTCATGTCTCAAGGGACGAAGCACCCAGATACACCGCGGTTTCCTACGCTTGGGGCAATGAAGAACCTACTGAAACGATCCAACTCGATGGGAAAGTCTTTTTTGTTAGGCCCCACCTATGGTCCTGTCTCTTCTACCTGTCCCGGGCCCGACCAGAGATACCGTCTTACATGCAGTGGGACAAGATCTGGGTTGACGCGATCTGCATCAACCAAGAGGATACCTCTGAAAAGAGCTCACAGGTTTTGTCTATGCACCACACCTATGCCAGGGCTGAAGTGGTGTCAATATGGCTTGGTTTGGTTCCGCTTCCAAAAGCACCGAGTCATGAAGGATTGGGTTCAGCAAAGAGGGTCCTGACTTATGAAGACGAAAACTTTGACTGGACGGATCACCTTCATGAAATCCTGAATCGACCCTACTGGGAGCGCTTCTGGGTTATTCAGGAGTTCTTGCTTGCACGCCGGGGACATGTTTACTGCAGCGACAACTCCATCAGCTGGCAGCGCCTCCGCAAGTTGCTTCACACCAACACCCGAGCCGCACCGCCAAATATATTCAACGACTATAGGGGACATCTGACGGCCATTTCATCAATCTCCGAGACATGTTTGGCAGCTCCCATTCTTTGGGCACGCAGCACCGAGTGCTGGTCTGATGGAACCCTTTTGAAATTCAAATATCGACTGCACACTCTACTGATCCTTTACCTCCACGCGAAGTGCAAGGACCGCCGCGATCGAGTTTTTTCCCTACTAGGGCTTGTGCGCCGGGGGGAGAGGCAAGCCCTTGAAAGATTCTTCCCAGATTACTCCCTCGAGGACGACCAGGTTGTCATCATCGCATTCGCACATCTGATGTATTTCGGATTTCGGACAGATTCGGGTAACCTGTGCGAGGCCTTTGGTCTCAATACAAACGAGGAGAAGGAACGACTTCTTGCGCGGGCAAGGAGGTTTCCTTATTCTGATGGCTTGGAAGACCGGTATCTTATCAACGGCTTTCTAACAGACAGCAGTGATGGAGGGGAGAACAGTGATGAGACAGACAGCAGTGATGAAACACAGAGCAACCATGGAAACGATGGTATTGCGAATTAGGGAGATTCTACGGCAGGTGCTGTTGACAGACTGGTCAAAGCACTGGACATGCATTTTGTTACCTAGATAGGCAAAACTTGCAACATTTTGACTAAGTCAACTTCTACATGCTACTTACATATTGAAGGGGTGGAGATATGTTCTCTACTTTTGTCATGTCGTGCCGCTAGCAAGAGATATGAATTACTGAGCGACCTTGTCCAGCTGGCCGGTTGCGGTGGAGAAATGATCTCGGTACAATCTAGGCGTTACTATGGCAGTATCGGGTACATGGTACACATGGGTGTCTACGTCCCGCCTTTTTTTTATAACAACATCCTCTCTTTGTCCAAGTATACCTGGCTCGCGCCTTGTGAGCTTAATTTGAACGTCAGAATCGTACAATGACACTCCACTGGCGTGTGTATTATCTATTGCACCTGGGAAGCGACTGAAGCCATCGCGGGTGTGGACTTGGTCAATCGATGGCGTCAGGGCTCGACTTGGTAGCTTATCCGATCTTTCTTGTCCCACCATGCAACCATTGTTACATTGTCGATGTGGGGTTTTTTTGGGGTTTTTTTTATGAGTTGCATGTGATCCGGTGCTTGCAGGCTCTTTTTTGGACAAGATCCCCGCTGCCCCTCTCTTCTGAATGACCCCAAGTCGACCGGTTCAGTCCAACTTGACAGGGTGTTGCAATCACTGCCTAAGCATTACCAGCATAGGGGCATTTCAATCTTCTATCCAGCCATGGCAGAAATCCCCCCCCCTCCTTCCCAAAAATATAGATAGTGATACACAGTGACAATATTTGCTTGTTAACTCCAAAGTGGTGGGCCTGCAGGGTGTTGGCCTCCCAGACGTCAAGGCGGAAAAGGCGGAAACAAAGCTTATAAGGTTTAATTACGCCGCTGCGATTAAATAGGGGGTCACGGCGGATCAAGCTCCAGTGCATGAACATACCGCATGCTATCCGTAGACCTTTGCCCCCTGTATGCTTCTAATGATGTTTATACTTCTGTGCCTCCGATGCGCGCGTCTTAATAGACCATCCTCCCTATACGGTCGTTACTCTTTACGACAGACCACTACATTCGTTTGAGATCCCCTCTTCCCAGTCTTTCACTATGACGCTCTCTGCACGACGAGCGTTTCTAAGCGCGGGGATTGCCGCCCTCGTGTGTTTCTCAGGATGCCCAACTGCTCATGCTCAGAGCAGCAGCACCAGTACGGGGACCGGCAACGACCCCGCCTACCCTCGGCAGCGAGGGACAGGATACGACTACACCGGCTTCGAGCAAGACCAGGCAGCCCGCGCCGATGCCGTGGTGGAAATGTTCCGGTTCGCCTGGGAGGGATATGCCAAGTACGCGTTCCCCAACGATGAGCTGCGGCCACAGAACAACAGCTTCACGAACTCGCGCAACGGGTGGGGTGTGACGGCCTTCGACGCGCTGTCGACAGCGATCATAATGGAGCAGACGGACATAGTGAATTTCATCCTAGACTACGTGCCCACTGTAAATTTCAACAAGACAGTTGCGCCGGCAGGAGGTAGGGTGAGCCTGTTTGAGACCAATATCCGGTACCTTGGTGGCATGATCAGCTCGTACGATCTCCTGACGGGCCCGTTCAGCCACTTGGACGTGGATGAAGAAAACGTCAAGGCGCTGCTGACGCAGGCGACCAACCTGGCGGACGTGTTGAAGTTCGCCTTCGACACGCCGAGCGGGATCCCCGTCAACTGGGTGTACATCGAGAACAAGACGTTCACAGATGTCGCACTCACAGCGGACGGGACGCAGACGGCAGGGCTCGCTGAGCTGGGGACACTTGTGCTCGAGTGGCAGCGACTGTCAGACCTGACGGGCAACCCCGAGTACGGTGACCTCGCGCAAAAAGCAGAAGGATACTGGCTGACTCCGTCTTCCGAAACGTGGCCGGGTCTCACGGGCGGAAACTTCAGCACCGCGACGGGCGAGATCATTGACGACTTTGGCGGGTGGACGTCGGGCAACGACTCGGCGTACGAGTACCTCGCCAAGATGTACGCCTACGACCCGGAGCGCTACGCTCTCTACGGCGACGTGTTCACCAAAGCCGTCGACTCGTCCATCGCCAACATCCTCTCGTCGCCCTCGACGCGGCCTGACCTCACCATCGTGCGCACGTGGGGCCCAGGCACGAACCAGCAGAACTACAGCGAGGGGCTCGCATGCTTTGTCGGGGGGTCGTGGATCCTGGGCAGCTCCGTGCTGGACAGGCCAGACTGGCTGGCCTACGGCCTCGACTTTGCCGAGTGGTGTGCAAACGGGTATCGCTACGCCGCGTCGGGCATTGGGCCCACAATCTACAGCTGGGACCTCGGGATCCTCTCGCAGCCTGAGATCGCCAACCAGACGGACTTGTACAACAGGTCGGGGTGGTTCATCCCAGACAATGGGTACCTGAGCGGCGGGCAGGCGCCCGAGGCCGTCGAGAGCTGGTACTACGCCTACCAGGCCACGGGCAGCCAGTACTGGCGCGACGTCGCGTGGGCGTACACACTCGCCCAGAACGAGACCCTGCGCGTGGGCCACGGGTTCGCCAGCATCAACAACGTGCTGGACCCTACCGGCGGTGGTAGCCGCAGCTCCATGCAGAGCTTCATGCTGGCCGAGGTGCTCAAGTACCAGTACCTGATCCAGACGGAGAACAAGGGCATCTGGGACGTCTTGTCGGGCACGCCCGGCAGCGGGAACTATACCAATTATTTTGTGTATAATACTGAGTGTCATCCCATTAGAGTCGCAGCGAAAAATCCTGTCTAAAGAGGATTTAGAGAGATTTATTTAGGAGCACTTGAGCAGGCTTAACATCGATAATAACATGATACATATGTGTGCACGGACGGTATTTGTATACTGAAAATCTTTCATGTTGATACTGATCCATGATAGCAAGTCTTTGGCTGCAACTTGGTGAGTATCAAATACGTTGCCGAAGCAATGGAGACGAAGCGAGGTGGCACGGAATTAACGTTATGCCTCCATGCAGTGCTGAGGAGCCTGGGGGGCTACCCTCACCCTGCCAGCCACCTCTTTCTAGTCCGTGTGATGCTTGTCTTGGGCCAGCAGCTACCAACAGGCAGCACCACCAGATCTGCCTAGCAGAAGCAGTGTTTCACCCAATGACTATTAAGCGGGTGGGGTTGGTCCTGGCAAGTTTGTGGGGATGTGAAGAAGATGGACAGAGTCAGGCAGGGGACATGTTGCTTTTTGTAGGCTTCTGCCTGGCCAACACCAAGTCCCAGGGAACTTTCACAGGTAATAGCTCTGTGGCAGCCTTCCCGTGCACTTTGTGTGAATATAGGCAGTCAACTCTGGGCAAACCTGTTCACAACTCACTGTCGCCAGTAACTGCAGTCAGTATTTCCGCAAGAGCGCCCATCAGCATATATAGCTGGAGTCGGAGGCAACTTCGTCCTTCCCATTCTTTCTCTTTTCATTCTCGTCCGTCTCAGAACGCATGGCAGTGGCTCGTTTCACGTCACATCGTCCCCTGATCGAAGGACATCATCACCCTCTTTGTGGTTGCCATATTGCATTTCTGATACCTCACCGCGGATAGCACACCATTACACTTGCAGCCATGCCCCAAAAGATTGTTTACAAGCCGGCACTGAACGCCGAGACCGCCGACTTACTAAGCAATCTCAAGAGACTTGTAGGGAAGCAGCACGATGAGGCCCTGTTTGCCTGCGGTGGTAGCATCGCCATCCTTCACCCAAACAATACGACGGCTCCAGTCAGGTCCAAGGACAGCACAGAAGGTGGTCTTCTCACGTCTGTGCCGGTGACGATTCGCTGGGATCCGTCCTCGGCCAACGTCCTAGCCAAGGATACGAAACTTGTCTTTCCTCTCGAGCCAGGCCACGAGAAGAACCTTGAAAGGCTGGTCAATGAGGCGGATCCCGCCACATTTGGCTTGCATGGAAAGGATGTCCTAGACGAGAGCTACCGCAAGGCCTCCAAGTTGGATCCCAGCCAGTTTTCCACGTCTTTCAATCCTTACGAGTTGGGGATTATAGACACCGTTGCTCAAGCTCTACTCCCTAGTACGAAGACGGCGGATAGTTACCGAGCTGTCAGGGCGGAGCTGTACAAGCTCAATGTAAGTTCTATGCTTCTGATGTTCCATCACTTTACGGTATCACATGTGACAAAATGGTTGACGCCTGTAGATATACTCTGGACCTTCGGGTAAATTCAAGGCGCATCTTGATACTCCGCGATCCAACACTCAATTCGGCTCTCTTGTCGTCTGCCTGCCTGTTCAGCACGAGGGTGGACAGCTCGTCGCTCGGCACAAGGGCAAAGAAATGACTTTCGACTGGGGAAATAGTACTCAAAGCATCCAATTTGCAGCTTTCTACTCCGATGTGGAGCATGAGGTCCTCGAGGTTCACTCTGGTCATCGGGTGACGCTGACCTACAATCTGTACGCCGGTGAGTTGAATTGCCTGCGGAAACGACCTCAGGGACAGGGTCAAATTGTATGCTGAGATCTATACGCCAGTGCGAGGTAATGGATTGCTCACCGGGCACTGCCCCACGCTTGATGCCAAGCAACTTCCGCTGTATCAGTCCGCATGCGAGATGCTGGGGTGCCAGAAGTTCATGAGCGAGGGTAAGATCCTCCAGCCAGCTGGCTCCAAGTCAGAGCGTTTGGAACTGATCATGTGCACAGGAGGCTATCTCGGTTTCTTCTGCGCCCACGCCTACGCCCATACCAATACCCAAACGGCTAAATTTCCCGACATGCTCAAGGGTATCGACATGGCCATTTGGGAGACATTTACTGCTCTCGGCTTAGAGACTATGGTCCGACCAGTTAGTAAGTAAATCCCCATGTATCTGTTCTGGGTATCATTCTACGAGTTGGCAGTGAATCAAAAAGGTCATCAATGGTCTCAAGAATCTCTATTCTGAGGCTTCTCCTACATATCGCCTTGTTATTCTCATCTCTTCTCTTTCACATCAATCGTGTTGAACACTTGAGGCCTTTCTCGCTGATCACAATTCAGTTGACTTCGAAAATAATGGCAACTACTACGCCTTTTATGACGAGGAACCAGAGAATAGTAAACCTAGTGACAACAAAACGGTTCCGGCAGAGAAGCGCGTTATTGGCTCTGCACTTTCAGACATATACTATGGTGGCTCGACAGAACACGACGATGATGTACTGGAAGGTTTCGCGGACGAGGTTCTGGGTACAGCACCTGTGCATTGGCTGACAGACCCTGGAAATGAGGAGCTCTAGGTGAACTTCCTTTAGACCTCCCGACACTAACTTCGTCTTGGCAGCTACTGTTAAGGCAAGTGCCTAAACCACCACCAATTTGCTTAATACTTATAGAAATAACCACTATCTTTACGATAGTATACTAATAGCTCTGCTATTACTGCCAGGGCTATAAACCCCTAGGACCTTAATAAACATATAAGCTATATTTCTTACCAAAGCTGATAGCTTTTAAGTTATCTAATAGGGTAAGTACCGTTAAAATAAGCCACAGCTTAGCTTATTACTACTTAGAGGCACCCTATTAAGTAATTCCCCAGACCCTTTTATACTACTAGTAATATTAGTGCTAATACTTATATAATTACTTACACAGAATACTATAAAGGTTACAGTAAGAAATAAAATCTTTATTACCCTTATATAAATACTAGATAATACCTCTTAATATTTTAATTTAGGTAGCCACCTTAAAGCTACCTATAAATTTTACTTAAACTTTAGTATATATATCTAGTATATACTTAATAGGGGCCCAGCTTTAACCCTTAAAAATCCTTTTTTATATAATATATTATAAGAGCTTACTTTTATCCCCTTCTTAGTAAAGAAACCTATAGCTACTATTATATTATATATAACTATACTAGCTACTACGCCTATAGTAAGCTATACTTCCCTTCTCCAGGTAAGGGTAGGATAGAAGTAAAATAAAAAGACTACTATCTTAGATACCTACTAGGTTTAAGATATCTAGCTAAAGGATACTTATATCTTCCTTTAGCTAGATAAGAACTCTCCAGCCTGGTACTATAATTTATTTACTATTAGGCAGGTAATTTATAATAATCTTAAGATTACCCTTTTAGACTTTTTAAATATTAATAAAGTATAGTCTGGATAAGCCCTCTAACCTAGAGATAAACTTATATATAAGGTATTTTTAGCTTATAGTAATAAGCTATAATCTTTTTTTGGCTGTAATAAGGTAAAAGCCAGCTAGACTTAGTATATCTATTATATAACTAATATACCTACTTAGATTATAGACTTTAATAGTAAGTTTATAAATATAAATAAGGCTATCTTTAATAAAGTTTATATATAAACTTAGTAGTAGCTAGTAGCCTACTATTATTTATACTACTATAATAATAATATAAGTATTAATACCTAGATTATCTCTTTTATAAAGCTAGTAGTATAAAGGTTTATCCTATTTAGATAAAGCCTTTTATCCTACCCTTTATAAAAGAAATTTTATATCTTATAATATACTAATTACTGGGAGTTTTATAAAATAAACTATTATACCTACTATATTTACTACTATAATTGTGGCGGTAATAAATATAACTATAAGGAATATACTACCCTAGTATAATATATAAACTATTAGGGCCCTTATATGTTAGATATACTAAAGTACCTAGCCCGACCTAAGAAAAAAGAAGAAGCTATAATTTACCTTACCAAAAAGAGGTAAAAGGTAATATATAAGAAAGGCCTTAAGACTTTTAATACTTTTTACTTAAAGCTAAACCTTGCCAAGAAGGTAGAAAAGTAGGATAAGAATATCTTTATACCTATTTTCTCCCTATTAGCTAAAAAGCAGCCTATTATAATCCCTTATTAGCTGGTATAATCTCTAGAAAAGTAGCTAGCTAATAGGTAAGCCGATTTTATTATAATAGATATTAATCCCCAGGCTTTAAGCCTATTAACCTTTATTTATACTCCTTTATATAAATAAACAGCCTTAATATTTACGTAAATAAAACACCTAGTACCCTGTTAGTAAAACTATCTTCTAGCTTAATATTAATAGAAGGATATAAGATAGAGTAATATATAATATTATTCTTAAACTAGTATAGGCTAATTACTCTAATATAGTTTTCTTATAAGAGCTTTAAACTTATATATTTAATTCTAGCCGATATATTATTAAAATATACCCTAGATATAACCTTTTTCTTCTATATAGGTACTAGACGTTTAATAATAACTACCTACAGGTTATAATATATATCTGTAAAGGTTGTAGGCTAGTTATAAACTAGCTTTTAGTAACCTCTACTTGTAATATACTATAGGTAGAGGTTAATAAATATACTTATATAAATGCTTATAACGTCCTTATAGTTATAGCTAAGACCTTAGAAGTATAATAAGTACTTAGCTCCTAGGCCCCCCTAGAAAACTACCTACTAATAGGAGATTTTAACTTAATTTTCTAATAATAGTAGAGTAATAAGTCTACTTTAAGTATTAGTACCTTTCTTACTAGCTAGTCGGATAAGTATAATATAATAATATTTAATACTTATAGTGTCCCTACTAATAGCTTTGGTAATATACTAGACCTAGTATTAATTAATATTACACCTAGCTTTTATAATATTAAGAAATACCTAGATATAGGATTTAACTACTTTATAGTAGTTATAACCCTACTACTACTTTTTACTAAGGCTATACCTCTTAGCTATATTAAGTATAATAATAAGAAACTAGAACGGCTAGTTAATCTTGTTAAAATAACCATCCCAGGCCTCCCCTTACTGGGAACTATAACTACTTTACTAAATGTATATACTACTAAGCTAGTTGTAATAATCTAGAGGGTAGTTAAAGTTATAGGATACTAGACTAGGTAGGACTGGTATATCTTATAGTAGATAAAGGAATATACTATAAAATACAGGTATATAGTAGATAAGTACTACCTCTAGGATAACTAGTTATACCTATCCTGCTATATAATAAGGTATAACTATTAAGTAAAGATTTATAAGGCTAAAAGATAATAAAATTAATTAGTAATTAATAAATACTAGTCTTATAAAGATATCTGTTAAATTACCAGTTGGTATAAAGCCTAACTATTTATTATACTACCCCTTTTAGCCTTAAAGGGATAAGTATTTATTACCCAGAAAGATAAGGTGGTAATACTTAAATATATAGTCTTATAATACTTTAACTCTAATAATAATATCCTAGACCCTTAGGTACTACTAGTATTATACTAGGATATCCTATAAAACCTTATAGTACTTTCTAATAAAGCTATAGATATTATTACCCGTATAGGTAATACTACCCTGGGTATTAATAATATTATAGTTAAGATTCTTTATACTATTTAGGTATCTATTAGAGAGCCTATTTAGGTATACTATAAGCTGTGTCTTACTTTTAGATACTTTCTTTAAGTATTTTATACTATAGAAGTTACTATAATCCCTAAGACTAGTAATTATAACCTAACTTAGACTGGGGGCTGGTAGCTTATAGCCCTTATCTTAACCCTTAGTAAGGGACTTAAGTACTTACTTACCCGGTAGATATCTTACCTTGTACTTATATATAAGGTTTTATCCCTAAATTAAGTTGGGGCCCTGCCTAAAAGGTTAGTAGTTAACCTTACTTGCTTACTAGTATATAATATCTTAGTGGTACTTACTATAGGTAAATTAGTTACTATAGTTACCTTAGATATCCTTAAGGCCTTTAATATAATTTTATGTAATAAGCTTACCCTTATGATGTGGGACTAGGGATAGCTAGCCCTTTTAGTTAAGCTGATTATCTTATTTCTTATTAAATATATAGTTTAAGTCTACCTGTAGCAAGTAGTTATAGAGTTTTTTAAGCTATTTTACGGCCTACCTTAAGGCTCCCCCCTATTACTAATACTCTTTCTATTATATACTAAGCCGGTATATTATCTTAGTAAACCTAAAAAAAAGTTTAAATATATAGATAATTATACCTTAATTACTATTAGTAATACTCTTATAGAGATAGCTAGTAGGGTTATAAATAAGCTTAACAAGCTCTTATAGTAGGGCCGGGATAATATTATATAATTCTCGGAGAAAAAAACAGAGGTTATTTACTTTATATATAGTAAAGTAGATTTCCTACTATCTATTTTTTATAGTATAGTAAAGAAAAAACCTCTAGAAACCCTATACTAGTTAGGTATTTAGTTTAACCACAGGTTAAAGTTTTATTTATATATAGATAAATAGATTAGTAAGGCTTAACAGATAGGCGGCTATATATACTTACTTTATATAATATTTTAAAAACTACTATCTTATTTTATAAGATAGGCTACTTATATTTATATTAAACTAATTATTCTCTATAAGGCTAAAGTATAATTTTACGGGTATAATAAACTTATAGTAGTATTTTTCTATAAGAAAATAGTTATGGGTACTAGAAAAATAGTTAATAAGGTTAATTTCTCCCTCCAGCTAGTACTTTTTACTACACTCCCAGTATTTAAGACTACACCAACTAATATACTTTACAGGAAAGCCAGTCTTTTATATATAAATATCTTACTTATAACTATAAGAGATTATTAAATATTCCAACTAAGCATACTAGATCTTAACCACCTTATAGTTACACACTATAATACTTATAAGGGATGTTATAAGGCTCCTACTAACTTTAAATACCTTGCTAAATTCTTACCTACCTTTAAATACCCTAAGTTATAATCTTACTATTATACTAGGAACTTACTTATATTAATTATATTACTTGGAAAAGAGGCTATAGCCTATAAATATTTATAATAGCTTAAATTAGTCTTACTATCTAATATAGTAGTATACTTAGATGGGTTTAAATAAGAAAATAGAGTAATAGGATGGGGGTTTACCCTATATTAAGGTAGTTACCTTATTTATACTTTAAGAGGCTATATGGGTAACACTAAAGTCTTTAATATAAAGGCTGTAAGGGCCTTATAGGGCCTTTTTACTACCCTCTAAGTTATAAATTTTAGTAACCGCCTATTATTAATAAGGATATATATCTATATTAATAATACCTTAGTTATCTAGTTCTTATAAGATACTCTAACTACTTTATCCCAGAAAGAGTTTTATAGGTTTAAGAAGCTTATAGGTACCTATAGGAATATTTTAACCTACTGGAGCCCAGGCTATATAGGTATTAAAGGTAATAAGAAAGTAGATAAGCTTGCTAATAAAGGCTGCCGCCTTTCTCTTTTGCTAATTATAAAAACCATCCTAACGGCTATTTATAAAATAGTTTGCCAATAAGCCAATAAAGACTTTTAAAAGTAGTAGCTTATTAATACTCCAGAAAGGTATAAAGCTTTTAGCCTTATAGTTAAGATCTAGTACTCTCTTAAACTTAATATCTTATAGTAGGTATTATAGTAATTACTTACTATATACTCTAGTTATAATAACTTTAAATTATACTATAAAAGGTTTTATTATAATAATATAAATACCTACTATTATTATGGCTACTAAAAGACCCCCAGATATATTTTTTAATATACTTATATTCCTAAATACCTCTAAAAAAAGCTAACCCCTTTTCCTAGAGCTACTACTAATTATATAATTGGTATGGGATTTAAGTATTTTATTAACCTAGTAGAATATACTTACTTTTTTAGCTAGTACCCCTCTAGGAAGACTTAATTCCTCTATATCTCTCTCCCCTTCTTTTATATATTTATATTACTTTATTTCCTTTTTCTAGTATTAGTTTTTCCTTTATTTTGCCTAAATAAGGCTTAAAAATAAGGTTTTAGTAGCTCTTCCTTCTAATAGACTATATAACAAGCTTTTACGGTGTAACGGCCCCATGGAAGCGGCCCCAAAAGTTTAAGAAAACTCCACTCCGGGGGCCCACCTTAAAAAGGGATCCAAAGCCCCTTTAATCGGAAAATAAAAGGGGTAAGAATCAGTCTTATACCAGACCAATACCTAATATATACTCTTATCTTCCTATATACTATATTATTATACCTAGTACTAATACCTATAATAATTCTAATTCTTTCTTAAATACTATCTATAATACTATTAAGGACCGGTAAATAAAGGGGAAGGTTATAGATAAGCCCCGATAATAGTAAAAAGAGTTTAAAAACCCTTTAAGCTAGTAATACCCTAGTACTAAAATAAGAATAAAATAATCTACTTTAACAGAGAATTAATATACTTAAAATAGCTTATATTACTACTAAATTAAAGCTAAAAGATTTAAAACTATCTAATATTACTTTATTTTCTATAGCTTATACCCTCTAATAGTATAATAGTTAGATAATA